>JABXWE010019738.1:0-51998 GCA_014611495.1 Limonius californicus | reverse complement strand
AGATATTTCTTTCAAATTTAATACACATACTTACCATTATGTCGTACAGTGACATAATTATTTTCATTAACCAGACTTGACCGTTAGAGGCACTTAACCTACCAATGAAATTTTATATTGGCTCTAACTTTGTTATTAGTAGAAAATTTTAAAATTTTAAATTATTTTCCGAAAGAGAATTAAAAAGTACAAAAATAAGGTACTCTTAGTTTATACGCGTAGAGGCAACCGTTTGCCTTAAAATGCTTGTCCCAAGTTTTGGGTTGTCGTTACGACGTGCAATTATCGGGTAGCCATGATCGCAAAAACAATGGGTAGTGCTTGTGACCTACAGTAAAGAACAATGCTAAGTCAATTAAATACTTTGGTGTTATAAGAATTGTATTTTTAATTTCTGTTTTGTGTTTACGAAAATGCAGCGACGTTCGTTATCCCGAGGTATTTTCGTAAATGAAACAGAAATTAAAAATACAATTTCTATAACACCAAAGTATTTAATTGACTTATCATTGTTCTCTACTGTAGGTCACAAGCACTACCCATTGTTTTTGCGATCATGGCTACCTGATAATTGCACGTCGTAACGACAACCCAAATTTTGGGACAAGCATTTTAAGGCAAACGGTTGCCTCTACGCGTATAAACTAAGAGTACCTTATTTTTGTACTTTGTAATTCTCTTTCGGAAAGTAATTTAAAATTTTAAAATTTTCTACTAATAACAAAGTTAGAGCCAATATAAAATTTCATTGGTAGGTTAAGTGCCTCTTACGGTCAAGTCTGGTTAATGAAAATAATTATGTCACTCTACGACATAATGGTAAGTATGTGTACCAAATTTGAAACAAATAACTTCAATTTTTTAATGACTAAATCCCCTCTTCTTCCCGGACTTGTTTGACAGCAAATTCCCGTGTATTTGACGGATCCTTTAAAAATGCAAATTTCTGTGAACGTAATAACTATTTGCAAACTAATCTATATATCATCTAGAACCAACAAGATTATGGGTAGGGTTTATCCCGAAGCGGTGGAATCTGAATGCCAGAAGATGTTATCTAAACGATACTTTTCATAACACTTATAACAGTTGTAATGCTCTGATTCCGCGGTTGATAATAGCGAATGGTTGTTGATGGCGGCGTGTTTATGTGTAATATATACATTTGAGGACATAGAGGTGATTTGGAGAGACTTCCCCATGGCAGGACGCAATCACGAACAGAGAACAATGAGTGCGAGCGACCGGATGTTCGCTCGGCTGATCGGCCCGGTGCGGGATTCCCTCCTGCGTTATAAACTGCCATCAAACTCATTGCCGCTGAAATATATTGGTCTCCCCTATTCTTCGCATTCCTGGGTACAATGCTCCATCCCGGCTCCATAACGACCGACACAAATCTCTATTATAAATGGGATTCCGGCAATTGCTTAATGTTTGGTCAACGATATAGAAATTATTATTTAATTCGAAGGGGACCCAAAGGGCTCTTCGCAGCGAAGTCGTCATGAAAGTGCTCGTTTCGTGTTCGTTGCCCACGTGAATGCAGAAAGATAGATTGGCATTTTACAGCGCGAGATAGTATTTAATGAAGAAAGTGCCATGGGTCCCCGACCTTATCATGGCTTTGCAACGCCGACATTTATCAACTTTCTAGGACATTTGTCTATGTAACTACCTATTCAACAAGGCGTTAAACATTGCACGTTGAAATCTCTACTTGTAAGTTGTAATGTTACTCTGCCACCCACAATCATAAATACTGTCCCGACATCGTGCTAACTTATCAAAACACCATTGCTTAGGACAATGGGGGATTTCCCTAGTAAGGAATTTGTATGTTCAATCTGTATGGAATTTATTTCGGATGTTAGATCTTACATTAACATTGACTTTAAAATATTACTAATGGCTTCACGATTAAAACAACACAAGAATAACAGGAATATTTTCTATGGGATAGCCTATAACAACTAATTACTGGCAAACTTAGTATACTTTAACAATGTTGTTATAAGCATTCACATTGTAGTGCGTAAACGAAACAGATTCTGCCATATTCTAACTAACAGTTTCCTGATTTTCAAGTCAGTGATCGCCTGATCTAGCATTACATAACCGTTATAACAAATGTTTAACAATTCTTGTGGACAATAGCCAAATGCTAATATGTATATTAATATGGAACCCGGTCCGAATCCACTTTAATATAAGGTTACATGCTCGTTTAAACCATAAATTTATTATTGCTTAAAAATTACAATTCAGTAAGCTTAAAGGTACTTTACCTGCCCCAATGTTTCTACTCAACTACAAATATTTGGCAGAATTTGAAATACAGCCCAACTCACTTAAGACTTAAGATTAGCTCGGTTACAACAAGAGCCTGGATATAGCGAGCGTTTACTTAAACAATAGTGTAGGTTTGAATTGTTTACTGTATTGAATTTCCTGTAATAGTAACGAAAGATGCATAACTTGAGTCGGAATTAGAATACCATCGACCTCTTTATAGTAGTGCCGCTGGAAGAACGGTAGTCTTGGTATTGTAGGGATGCGTTTCTAAACCCTTCTTGCATTCTTAGCGGACTTGACATCATCTTGGAGAAAGCTGATTGTTCGTTTACCGCTGGGAAAAGCTCGTTGGTTTGCAGCGATTGCTCACTCCCGAAACAACTACCAAAATTGTGCTAAACAGTGAATATTTATGTCCATCCCTACTTTATCCACAAATGTATGTTCTTCTTCTTCTTTTATTGTACGCTCCAGCCTATTTTTATATACGCTTTTTTAACGTCTAGTTGGAATTACAAATCATGCAGATAATGGCTATTCTCCATATTTTTCATACATTTTTTGTATTCTGACTTACAATAAATATGCCATTTTAAGATTTATTAGTGTTAATAATATGTCTATATTTCGTGAATATAACGACCAAATATCTGTAGTCCCAAAAGTCTCGTTACAACCAAGTTGGACTGCAGTAAAACACTTGGAAAAATTCAGTTATACCAGTTTGCCAATGCATCGAATTTTCATTAATTTCCGTATAAAAAGAAACATTTTTGTGCCAATTATGTCCTTATTCTACAAGTCCTGAAGAAAACGATAGGTATTTTAAGGTCTATTTAATCAAAAAGAGATAATCAAACTCACACATACTTTATCTTATGTAAAAATTGTTTAAACATCAAGAATATCCAAGGATGTCATGGAGGGTGGGTCCGGCATATGCACACTGTTGTGAAGCTATTTACGGACACCAATAATAGTTGTGCAGCCAGTGGCGCCGCTTATGAATTTCGAAGTTATATTGTAAATCACTTCGTATTTTTTATTACTGAACTACTTTCGTTTAAACAATCTAGTTAAGAATACCAGAAGTAGGTGTGAGCAGAGGTGTCTCATAGGGATTTCGTAAGGTTATGAAAACTCCATAGTTCTACCTAATGTTAGACGTATTAAAGTTTTTATTGTGGTTATTGTCAAAGGATAATTAACTAACCTTTTGCAATTTTCTTTGTAAATTTTAACTTATGTAAAAGTATATTAGCCAAAGATGCAATGTCCTCTTGTATAAAAAATGACCATCTTTTAATTTGCAGCGTAGAATATACTTTTAAAATGCTTTTCCTTTTCTGCAGTGATTTGTTGACTGTGATTTTTTCTCAGCTTCCGTAGATAATTCTTACTGCTGAATAGCCCCTACCGCCGAAGATACGTATAAGCAATAAAATAGTGTGATACCGCATACCATTACACCATAAAATGGGTTTTTATTGTAATTACTGGATTTCTAAAGAAAAAGTCTTATACTAAAAAAGGAAGCATTGATGTTACATATTTTATACATTTATCGACTCACGATTTTCGTAAACTAATCATTAAAGAGATAAGTAAAAACACATTGTCATAAAATTGCCGAAAATGAACCACATTGGCAATTTTCTTCTTTGTAGAATTGTAACATCCATATGTCATAAAATGCACCATTTTATAAAGTTTTACTATACAATTATAAATTTAAATTTAAAATAAGCGAAAACATTGATACATCCGGCTGGTGACCTGGGACACCATTTGCATCTTGGCGTCACAAAGTTGTATAGCCGGTAGTGTGCAATGTCGCATCCACTTTCCATACCAATCTATTCAGACTTATAAATGTATTTTTCGCATAAAATGCTCCCCAGAGTTTTATTCGAATTCTATGAGATGATACAGGCTAGTAAGCTCCATAAAACTATTTTTTCTCAATGATTTTCAACCTTAACCGCTAAAATCCAAATTTCGATTTTAGCCTCTGTTTATTCTTCCTCTGCTTCTTTTCTGCATATAGGCCGAAGCCCTATTAGTTACTTACAATCAGCAAGGTTTTGTTTACTCAAAAACCGATACTAAATATGACACAAACTTTAGTTATTTTAAATTTCACAGCTCGTGAATCGTCGGAAACAAAAGGATGAAAAATTTAAGATTGTTAAACAAATTCTTTACAAAACCCGTTCACGGGATTTTATTTAAATGTTTCGAAAGCGTAGAGATCAGCTACTTCTACAAAATTGTTTGCAATTATTGCTGAACCCAGAATCAAAATCCTCTACTTTTGAAATTGCCAAAAATGTATTCCTCAGAAACTGCTCTCCAGATTTTATTTAAATTTTTATAAATCATACAGAGTAGCAAACTGTTCTTAATTAATGCCGAAACTCTATGCGAAGGCTCCAATTTTGAAATTATCATGGAATAATATTATAAATATTCAAGGAAAAATCCATTTTTGACATAATCGATATACGGCGAAAAACTTCATTGTTACATTGTTTTTAATTCCGCCTAATCTTTCTATAAAAAAAATTGTCCAGAAAACGCATTCCAATTTGACATCACTATTAACAGAAGGGGGGGGGGAGATAAGCATATTTACACACAAAACGTTATATTTAACATTATCTTTAGTTCCTTGCGCACTTTAATACAAAGACTGAAGGTAAATCAACAGTGTGTAAATTAAATTTGAAAAAAATATTGCAGAAAGATAGATAATGGCATTTTATTAAAATTATATGACGTGATGGAGGCCAGCAGATTCTACCTTGCCAATCATTGCTGTACATGAAGTCTAACGCCTGTTATATATATATTTCTAAATATCCATGAGTTCTTAACATTCTTAGTACAAGCATTTTGGAGAAACTTTTGGAATAGTCGAAAAAGGCTGAAAAGGCCCATTTTATTGTTGATATGAATCTGCTTTAATAGGCACAAAGAAATATTTTTAAGAAAAGACATCCGAAATTGATTTTACTATAGCAGAGAGTGAGAAGGTATAGCCGAATTCTTGTTGTAGCTAAAACAACTATCAATGGTAAACGTTTCAAATTCATATTACTTCATGCCATTTTTTTACATACTGTGAGCCAATTTTATTCACTGTCGAAGCTCGTCTCTGAGGCTATCTGTACGATTTTAAAGTTTTCGATTAAAATCTAGATATGTGGAGGATAATAGATTTTCGGAATAGTTTAAATCTTCCACTTTTAACATGTTCTCTGAACACTTGTATTTTACACATAATACACAAAAAATAATTCTTTGTAAAAATGGCTTATCATAAATTACTTACTTAACATTTAATGAGAGTAGAAACGACAAGTTAAAATAGAGCAAGTTGATGAGACTGTAGCGCTAGGTTCCAAGAATTTCACCGCGTCTATAAGTTCCTCGGACCCACGCAATGCGTTACTATAGCAACGAGGTTTTCCCAGCGGTACGAACAATGGAATCATCTTTCTCCAAGATGATGTCAAGTCCACTAGGAATGCAAGAAGGGTTTAGAAACGCATCCCAACAATACCAAGACTACCGTTCTTCCACCGGCACTACTATAAAGAGGTCGATGGTGTTCTAATTCCGACTCAAGTTGTTCATCTTTCGTTATTATTATTTTGCGTTGCCGTTGTTATATTTGTTTATCATTAAATATTTTATTACACGCACCGTGTATATTTATTCAGCGCAACATACGCTAAAAGGCTATATAAAAAACGTAGGGCACTTTAAATAAATACAACTTCTTTGATTATGAATTTTGAAACACTATGTACCTAGATTTATAGATATACAAAATACACAAACAATCCTAAAATTGAACTCTGAGAACTGAGCCGTTGGGTTGAGCATACATTAATTTTACTATATCCGTATGGAAACATAAATCTGTCTTATCCACTGTCTCCCCACAAGCACCGATTACGATATTAAATCATCATTTTTGAATGGGAACTAAATATCTTTCCATTTATAGTTGCACCTTCTTACGACATATCGTGATATTTACACACCCACCCGGTCGTTTGAGGTTTTGAGCAAGTACACCCCACACGAAATTATTACATGCGCATGGAATGTACTACGAGAAGGATTAATTGCTAATAAGTGACTGACAATCGCTTCGCATGTCATAAACATTCGAGCTGTTGCATGTTGAATTTTAAATTTATAATTGCTGAATCGCTTTACATATTTGTTGTGGCAGCGAATGCAACTTGACGAGCGCTTTAAAATTGTATACATTTTTCGAAAATTTTGCACAATTGGAGTAGCAAAGCTAATTGTAGCATACATCAAAATTCGCAATTTAAATTATCACCAAAAATATAATAACTTTTAAAACATTTCCCACAGTTTTCTATTATCACCGTAGTTACAATACTAGGGGACTTTTACACTTGATTTTGTTTTAACTAGTTGAGAACATATTCTAGATTGACATAATTCAAATTTCATTTATAATACACGTGGACTTAGATTAGTGACTTCATATTACCTTAATACAGACTATCAACCTGTAGTTTTTACAGTATGTTCATACTGCATACAACCCCAATTTGTTACAATCGCAACAATGCCAAGACTCTATTACCAATGTGTTTTGTCGTATAGTAAACGTATTGTATTTTACATTGGCTGCAATTCGCTTTCTAGCAGGTCTTTTCAGGTAGACGGCCCTAAAACCCAAGAGAGAGGTAAACAACTACAACCCCTTTACCAAAAATATAGTTAAAATGTATATACAATTACCTAAAGCTCTAACAATTCAAAATAATTTTAAAAAAACAGGAATTTTGAGAGTTCAGAATACAACAAAGCTACTTGGGTTTGGTGTGGGATGCCAATCATTTATGGAATATAAGTAACCAAAGTTGCTCCGTAATATTTCGTCTCTATCGAGACACTACTTATACGTTCTACTGGATAAAATTTTAAAATGTTCCCACTTTATAAGGTTGGCTACAATAAGCTGCCGGTTATAACGATCGTTTATGAAGTAAATACAGTCCAAACAGCTTGAAATAATCTTGGTTACAGCGAGGTCTAGGATATAACATTTATTGTTTGTTTATTTCTTCCTAGCAGGGATCGTTTATTTAAAAAAGCTTATAAATTGGTTTATCGAATCATATTCTACCACTGACAAAACATTTAGTTTAATAAATGTTTTCAGGCGTAGTCGTTAGACTTAAAGGCTGAAATAAAAAATAACAGGCAAAGCCCGACGACTTATTAATAAAACAAAGAAGCTAAAACGCCATAATTAATATGTACGTGCGTGTATATATTTGTGTAGGTATTTACAGTTTTATGTAAGATAATGGTAATTCTAGGTTATTTAACATTTTTAAGTGTATGGAAATATATCTTTATTGCTAAAAAACAGAATACTTTAAACGTTTAAGAAGTTTATCGGATATAACGAGAGTAGGATAAATATTATCCTACCAACAAGCAATTGCATTCAGTTAAAAGATCTTGTTCTAACCGAACTGGTCTATATTAGATTAATTCCTCAATGTGTTTCTGAGAAAATAAAAGTTTTAAAAGAGATAATATCTTCGTTGTTACTGGTGTCGTTCTATAATAATTAAAGGGTGTAGAAGCGATCGCTAGCCTTTTCCTAATATCCAAAGCATTGTCAATTGTGCAAAACACTTCTGTTTACATTAAATACTTTTTTTAAGTTATTTCAGTTCTGAATGCTGCAGTGCCAATTAAATTCTCACGGTGCTTTTGCAGTTTACAACTGGAGCATCATCTAGAATAACACAAAAATTGTAGGTCCCCTCTGCCACGAAATATTGCTAAGTATGCAAAATT
This sequence comes from Limonius californicus, assembly GCA_014611495.1. Taxonomy (NCBI): domain Eukaryota; kingdom Metazoa; phylum Arthropoda; class Insecta; order Coleoptera; family Elateridae; genus Limonius; species Limonius californicus. Next base: position 43,838 of record JABXWE010019738.1, on the reverse strand, counting down.
TGTAAAATCTTCAGTGATTACCTAATACTTTTGTTGTTACTGTCGTGTTGGTAATAATAAAAACTGTACAAAAGGTCCCTTACAGAAACTATTGCTATCTTTTTCTGATACGTTACATAGTTAAAAGTTGTCCAAAGTACCTCCAATTGTGTAAAGTTCTCCAATTTACGTTTTGAATTCTGTGTCAAGTTCTAAGTACGATTGTAAGATTCCATTGCTGTAATGCTTCCGAAGCTTAAGTTTAGATGATCGTGTAATATATCCCAACAGCTGTAGGTCCTCTTTGTCAAGAAATATTGTTATAATTGCAAAAATTAAAACATTCAGTGAAAGCTTGTTGAATACTTAATACTTCTGTTGCAGCTGTCGTGTTGGTCATAACCAAGCATTGTAGAATATACCCTTTATAGTACCTACTGTTACCTTTCCTCAGATATATTACATGGTTAACAGTTGTACAAGGTATGGTGTAAACTTCTTTACGTTTCTAAAATTTTTTGTTTTAAATTCTTAGCTAGTACGACCGTTATGATTCAATTACCGCAACACTTCCGCAGGTCACGACTAGAGGATCGTCTAAAATAAGCCAACGTTTGTAAGTCCCTATTATCGGGAAATATTGTTATTAGGGCAAAATTTCAAACATTCCATGAAAGCATGTTGAATAGTTCTTTCTTTTGTTGTAACTGTTGTGTTGGTAATAACCAAAAATTGTAGGAATTGTCCTTAACAGATGCTATTGCTGCGTTGTTCTGATATGTTACACGGTTAAAAGTTGTCCAAAGTACCTCTAATAGGGTAAACTTCTTTCATTTATGTTTTTAATTCTGTGTCAAAGTGCGATTGTTAGATTCAATTGCCGCAACGCTTCCGAAGCTTAAGAATAGAGGATAGTAAATAACTCAACATTTGTAGGTCCCCTTTGTCAAGAAATATTAACACGACGCAAAATTTAAAAATTCTAAGTAAACACTTGAATACTTAATACTTTCGTAGTAACTGTTGTGTTGGTAATAATGAAAACTTGTAGAAAATAACATTTATGGAAGCTATTGCTACGCTTTTTCTGATATATAGTTAAAAGTTGTCCAAAGTACTTCCAATGGTCTAAACTTTTTCGATTCACGTTTTGAATACTTTTTGTTTTAAATTAAGTACAGTTTTTAGATTTAATTATAGCAACGTCTTCGGAACTTATGACTAGAAGATCGTCTAGAATAACTCTAGAATAATTCTAGACCCTCTTTGTCAAAAATTATTGACATAAATGCAAAACTGATAACAGTCAGTGAATGTTTGTTGAATACCTAATAGTTTTGTTGCAACTGTCGTGTTGATCATAAGCAGACATTGTAAAAACTTCCCTTTATAGTTAACTGCCGCTGCTACCTTTTCTTTAATATATTACATGGCTAACAATTGTACAAAGTACATACCTCTAATGGTGTAAACTATTTCAATTAACATTTTTAATACTTTTTGTTTTAAATCGTCTAGTTCTAAGTACGGCTGATATGGTTCAATTACCACAACGCCTCCGAAGCTTAAAACTAGAGGATCGTCAAGAATAACCCGATAATTGTAGGTACCCTTTGTCACGAACCACTGCTATCAATGCAATATTTAAAAACATTCAACGAAAACTTGTTGAATATTTAATACTTTTGTTGCAACTGTCGGGTTAGCAATAATCAAAAATTGTGGAAAATGTCATTTACAGAAACAATTGATACCTTTTTCTTATCTATTACACGGTTACAAGTTAGCCAAAGTACCTCCAATAGTGTAAACTTCTTCAACTTACGTTTTTAATTCTACTCTCTAAATTATGTATTTCGTTCTGAGTACCGCTGTTATAAACTCAATCAATATTCACGTGTTCGCTCTTTAAGACTGGAGTCTAAATATTCCAATAGTTGTAGGTCCTCTCCGCCTTATTATGTGTGCAAAATTTGAAGAAAACGTGAGCGAATGCTGGTTGACTACAAACACCAATGAATTCTACATTATTTTAAGTCTTTGTGAAAGGTTTGTAGGTTAAAGCCCAGTCGATATCTGTTCGTACCCGGAGGATAATTTTGAAGAGCTGTGTGTAGGAACGATGAAGCCTTAATTTAGCAGCCCTCACGTGACCCGGTTCGCAGACAAATTAGACAGTGGCGTGCAATCAACGCCTCTTGATGAAAAGATGCTATCGCAATAATTTGGTCTGAGCAGCGAAATTACTTGTACGTGTCTTGGTCTACACCAGATTAGAGCTCCATCATATAGAGCAAGTATATCGTGTGTATGCCAGCAACTCATAAAGTTGCGGGGTCTGGATGGTAATAACACATATCAATTTAGCGTGGCCGTAAAATGTTCTGGGCGAACGCATTACGCAGATCTGCAGATTGCATCGTTAAAGCGGAAATCGATGCTGGTAGGTGTGCATCTATCCACAATAACAACGCTGGCGTTTATATACACTTAGATCAATCTCACATTTGATGTATAGAGCAGCGTTCGGTTCGTTCCATCGACCACAATTAACTACACCCCGTCCCACCCAATATCGAAGCCCATCACTGTGGCGTGATTACGCTCTGTTGTCTTGAGCAAATTGATTACAGCTCAAATTAAAGTTTTTGCCGGCGATGATTAAACATAGATGCCTGGATAGCTGTAATAGCGTTTTAATTAGAAACTGCCCATGACAATACGCCCAAGTGTTTAGCCATCAGATGCAGCGGGTTGCTAAAACTCGCTCTCATTACGGGATCATCGAGCTCGCATGTGTGCCGCCTGAAAGATATATTCGCCCCTACAGGTAAATAATTATTTTTTTAATATCCTAATTAAGCAGGAAGGGATATAAATCAATCCCTCCGTTTTCCATAATAATGAACGCGGAATGCAACGAGCGCGAGCGCGATGATATATGTGCTAACAGCGAAGCTCCGTTCGTTATAATCACATATTGGCAATTAGTTAGGGGACTAAATTGACCACCATCATTATACTTGGGTGATTTATTTTAAGCGATTCGACACGCGTTAAATTAGGAACCAGTTGATTGAGGCCTTGTACCCTTTCAATTTTGTCAACGACTTTACAAAGCTCTAGCTCTATTCAATCCTCGACTTAAACTCCTTCATTGCCAGCAAAAACCCTCGAAATAAGGTTAAATTTTAAAACTCGGCTGTTAAAAATTAAACACTTCAACTTCAACTTTTCGCCAAATTGGAAACCCTACTAAACATTAGGATAATAATAAAACAAGATTGTGATTTAAATCGGTCGCTTGCAATATCTGCTTTCATTAGAACTCGACCAATCTAATGATCGAAATGTCCAGCCAATAAGAATGCAGTAGAATTTTCATTAAAAAACAAACTACTCATTTTGAATGGTAATGGCACCGTAAGGTAAAACGTGGAATTAATAAAGAAAGAAGAAAGAAAATAAATAAACCCAACCTCTGTTATATAATGCATGCAAAAATTATAAAAACAGATGTAGATCCTACTATCTCTTAAAAATTCACCACCTTAACTTTTACGAAATATTAAACTGGAAAGCATAAAATTCAATTCATTTAAATCTACCGCTTGCAATGTCTGACGTCATGAAAACTCAACCAATCAAAACATTAAAGTGTCGAACCAATAGGAACGCAGCTAAATTCCCACCAAAAATTTAGAACTACTCTTTTGCTTCATATTTCCTTTAGATCGAAATAAACAGGATAATTGGCATATCAACCTAACCTCCATTTAACAATCCATACAAAAACATTGAAACTTATAGAAATTTAACACTAGCTTTTCAGCAAAATATAAATTTTATTCAATTCAGACGTATACAACTTAAACATGTTTTACTTAAATCTACCGCTTGCAATGTCTGACGTCATGAAAACTCAACCAATCAAAACATTAAAGTGTCGAACCAATAGGAACGCAGCTAAATTCCCGCCAAACATTTACAACTACTCTTTTGTTTCATATTTCCTTCCAAATGAATAGGATAATTGTCATATCAACCTAACCTCCATTTAACAATCCATACAAAAACACATTGAAATTTATAGAAATTCAATACTAGCTGTTCAGCAAAACACAAATTTGATTCAATTCAGACGTAAACAACTTAAACATTTTTTGCTTAAATCTACGGCTTCCAATGTCTGACGTCATGAAAACTCAACCAATCAACACATTAAAGTGTCGAACTAATAGGAAGGCAGATAAATTGCCGCCAAAACTTTAGAACTAATCTTTCGTTTCATATTTCCCTTAGATCGAAATAAACAGGATAACTGGCATATTAACCTAACCTACATTTAACAATCCATACAAAAACATTGAAACTTATAGAAATTCAACACTAGCTTTCAGCAAAATACAAATTTGATTCAATTCAAACGTATACAACTAAACATTTTTTGTTTAAATCTACCGTTTGCAATGTCTGACGTCATGAAAATTCGACCAATCACAACATTAAAGTGTCGAACCAATAGGAAAGCAGCTAAATTCCCGCCAAACATTTACAACTACTCTTTTGTTTCATATTTCCTTCCAAATGAACAGAATAATTGTCATATCAACGTAACCTACATTTAACAATCCATACAAAAACATATTAAAATTTATAGACATTCAACACTAGCTTTTCAACAAAATACAAATTTGATTCAATTCAGACGTATACAACTTAAACATGTTTTACTTAAATCTACCGCTTGCAATGTCTGACGTCATGAAAACTCAACCAATCAAAACATTAAAGTGTCGAACCAATAGGAACGCAGCTAAATTCCCGCCAAACATTTACAACTACTCTTTTGTTTCATATTTCCTTCCAAATGAATAGGATAATTGTCATATCAACCTAACCTCCATTTAACAATCCATACAAAAACATATTGAAATTTATAGAAATTCAATACTAGCTGTTCAGCAAAACACAAATTTGATTCAATTCAGACGTAAACAACTTAAACATTTTTTGCTTAAATCTACGGCTTCCAATGTCTGACGTCATGAAAACTCAACCAATCAACACATTAAAGTGTCGAACTAATAGGAAGGCAGATAAATTGCCGCCAAAACTTTAGAACTAATCTTTCGTTTCATATTTCCTTTAGATCGAAATAAACAGGATAACTGGCATATTAACCTAACCTACATTTAACAATCCATACAAAAACATTGAAACTTATAGAAATTCAACACTAGCTTTCAGCAAAATACAAATTTGATTCAATTCAAACGTATACAACTAAACATTTTTTGTTTAAATCTACCGTTTGCAATGTCTGACGTCATGAAAATTCGACCAATCACAACATTAAAGTGTCGAACCAATAGGAAAGCAGCTAAATTCCCGCCAAACATTTACAACTACTCTTTTGTTTCATATTTCCTTCCAAATGAACAGAATAATTGTCATATCAACGTAACCTACATTTAACAATCCATACAAAAACATATTAAAATTTATAGACATTCAACACTAGCTTTTCAACAAAATACAAATTTGATTCAATTCAGACGTATACAACTTAAACATTTTTTGCTTAAATCTACCGCTTGCAATGTCTGACGTCATGAAAACTCAACCCATCAAAACATTAAAGTGTCGAACCAATAGGAACGCAGTTAAATGCACGCCAAACATTTACAACTACTCTTTTGTTTCATATTTCCTTCCAAATGAACAGGATAATTGTCATATCAACCTAACCTGCATTTAACAATCCATACAATGTTACAAACATGTCATAAAAATTCAAAACTAGTTTTTCAGCAAAATACAAATTTAATTAAATTCAGACGTATACAACTAAAACATTTTTTATTTAAATCTACCGCTTGCAATGTCTGACGTCATCAGAACTCAGCAAACAGAAGATCAGTGTTCAGCCAATCAGGAATCGTACCGAATTCGCGCCAAAAATTCAAATTTTCATATTTTTAAATTACAAATTAAACAAAATAACTCTTCAATTTGCATAACCTACATACACTGACCAATATAAAAACGACGTAAACAGAGTTTTACAACCCAATACTTAAAAATTCAACAGTGTAAGTTTTAAGCAAAATAAGTATACAATAAATTTAAAAACATATTAACTATAAATTATTCTTTTTCATGTAGATTTTGAAATACCAAAATACACAGAAAAATAGTCAAATCAACCCAATTTTTACTTATATTTTATGCAAAAATGTTAAAATATGGCCAACTTCTAGAAATTAACTACTTTGAAATTTACATCAAAATAGCAACCCAAGTTGATGCAAGGCCCATACAACTAAAACATAGCTATTTTGCTGTGAGAATGCAGTTGAATTCCCGCCGAAAATTCATAACTGTGCTGAACAAGTTATCTGCCACGGCCGCCCAGTGCGGGTGTACAGATTGTGTCCCGCACAAAGGCGCCTGATCAGGAGGGGCGCCATTTCAATACGATAAACAATAGCAGCTTTTTAAGCAATACTCTTTTCTTGAAGTATAGTTTTATTACATAGAATTAATTTCAGAAAAATTAAAATTTGCAGTCATTATATAACAAAAAATTACATCAAAACCTAAGAAATTTAAAAAATTGCTCCACCCGGGAATGAAAAGCAAGTTTTTCGGGTGGAAGCCTGGCGCTTCATCAAAATAGCCCAATTAAACTCTTTGTCGGACAATGTCATTATTATATATAATATACATCAAGCAATGCTCTGCACTGAAAATTTTAGTGATAGAAAAGAATATCCTCCTTGGAATATCGAAAAAATGTTTTTAATAGTGCCTATGTATCGGGGGCACTGCCTATTTCAGCCTGATCAAAAAAGATTATTATAGTTTTTCAAATAATCGAGATATCAAGCTAATTCGTCTTAACGGATGTATACCAAAGTCCAAAATGGACTGGAAACGTTGAACACTCTTAACTTTTTAGCAAAATAGGAACATAAGTAAATTCAAAAACAAAACTAAAACGTAACTGTTCAGCCAATCAGCATGCAGCTGAATTCCCGGTACAACTACAAACTTGCTAGTTTTACTATAGTTCGAGAGAACTGCAAATAAACCGACACCAATAAATCCTAAAATCCTAGCTTTAAAAGTTAACTACTAAACATGGAACACTTCAACTTTTTTCATCATAATATAATATAAATATAATTATATTCAAGAACATATAGCTACAATGCAGCTGTTTAAATCTGACGCTTGCAACGGCTGACGCCAGGAAGACTATAAATTCCCGCAAAAATTTAAACTGTTGTATTTTCATAGTTTCCCTTAATGCACAGAAAAACATAAAACACAACTTTCGAAAATTAATTTTTTTGCCATGATGATGATGACAAAGAAACGTCGTTACATTCAGCATCATACTAGTTTCAATCTAGTATTTCTAATGTCTAGGATCAACCAAAACTTAAATATTAATGTTTTTAGCCAATCGGTGCTTACGTAGAATATCTGCTAAAGTCGAAATATCTCTTTTTTTGTATATTTTCATTTTAAATTCAAATTAAGAATAAGCATTATTATCAAAGTAGCAAATGTAATTATATCTATATAGACATTACAATATGAGAGTTACAGTGTCTAATGACAGGAGGACTCAACTAATTAAATGACAAAACATCCAACCAATCAGTAAACATTTCAATTCCCGCCAAAAATTCAAAATTGTTATTTTTCAGAGAATAAACAGCATATTATCAATTTTGCAAAACGCTACGTACAAACTATGTTCTCGAAACATTATATAAAAACGAGTGTAATTCAGTGTTTTACTTATTAAAGGTCAGCTTAATTTAAATTTTGACAATTGCTTGTGCCTGACCTTTTCCCTTGTACACGCCTTAATACGCAGTGATTGAAATCTTATATAAACTCAATTTATTGCACATATTATTCAACATACTAAAAAGCGCCTTCCGCTTATTGTCTCACATATACTGTTGTAAATATAATTAATTGTAATGAGTAAAGCTTTAAGATTCGATTTTCTTATACAAATTTGGAAATCTCTGGCGTAAGTTCTGCTCATAAAACCGAGATCGGTTCAGGTAAACAATGCAATATTTACGACGAGTTTCCATACAAGACGGAGTCGTAAAAAAGCATGATTTATTCACAATTATACGTGCAATATCCGTGACAAATCGACTTGGTGTTCCAGAGAGACGTTTTATGGTCTCTCGAGTTGATACAATTCTGACAAGTGATTACATGATTTCTGCGACAAGATTACGTAAAATGTCGTTTACTGCCATTACGTTGCAACTACTTAGGAAAAGAACTTCAAACGGGAGTCAAACATTTCACCTATACGCTAAAAAACATTTCAACCCATTAACGTACTTTACGATCCCAATATACACTTTACTAGGAGGACAATTTGACCCTTTGTGGCGTTTAATCCGTCTACAACTGAAGGAAACACTTCGCCTAGACTTTCGTACAATTCCAATAAAAATTTTAACGTACATTGGCTAGAAACATGGCGATAAGCAAACATTTTTATTTTTGAGTTTACGCTACTAGAGTTTGAAAGCAATATTAAGGGCAACTTAAATGAGCTTACAGTAAGTTCAGATCACTTTTGGTACAACCGGATATGATGTCAAGTTGTAAGTTTTAAACGGATAACTAAATTTTTTACTCCGTACTTTTAAGGTACGTAAAAATAGGTTTACAATGACGCATAATTGTCCCCTACTTTCCACAAAAACAAACATGTAACAGATAAACAAACTTACAATTTTCGAAAGTTCACAGGCTTCAAAAACTACAAAGTTGGATTATAGTATATTACATAACTAGCACGCAAAGTAAGTGATATCGTGCGAGTGAAAATATTGACGAGCTTTCCGTAAGAGGTATGTACACTATTTTCCCCACGACCATAAGATTAGAGATTTGTTAACATTTTATTTATAATATTTACAAAATTTATCGTATGGTATTATTTTAACAAATGGGTGAATGATATTGTCAACTTTCGTGGCTACTTGATCGTTTAGAATATGTCACCCTTGTATATGGTCGTGAGAAAAAAAATTTAAAGCTGTTTTTAATACATATAATCTCATAACATTTCGGTATATTTATATTTTTGTTTTTATACCAGATAAGATAATTATTGTAAAAATTGCAGCAGACGTTTCACAGATAGCAGGAATTACTTACGTACTAACATTTTAAAGAAATAACTTTTTTAAGTTCGTCGAGGTTCAAACCCTGCATATCTCAAATGTGAGTTTTTTCAAGAAATCCAATGTTCCCTATACCTATGGCGTTGCACAGTAAACACAAGATAGAGAATCATCCTTGTAACAATAAACGTATAAATATAAATCGGGGTATTTATTTGATCAAATTAAATTCTAACATCTTAACCGAGATATAAATTGATAAAATTGTGTCAGATTTACTTTCAAGTTTCTTATTTTTACTTTCCCATACCTTATAGGTATAGGGTAAGTATTGAATTCATGAAAATTTTCGAAATCGAGATTTTAACGGAAATATCCGTTTTGGGTCTATAGGAACCCAAAAAAGTGGTTTTTAAAAAATGTCTGTCTGTGGGTGGGTATGTACGTATGTACGTATGTACGTACGTATGTGACGCTCCTACAGCCGAAAGTATTGCTCCGATTTTGATGCGCTTTGGAATGCGGGGGTGTATCGAAAATTCATCGAAAAAAATAAGCTGTTCAAAAAAATCCAAAACCGGAAGCGAAAGTTACGCACGTTTTTTTGGTATCACTTTTTTCGTGATTACAATTTTGCAACTTTTATCGCGGATAACGATAGAGGGTCATAAGACAAATCTGCTAGTTTTTTGCCGAACTCGCTAGCTTTAAAATGAAGGGCGCTATGATTTTTTGAAAATTTTGAGTTTAACGCCCAATTACTCGAAAACGGATGAATCGATTCAAATGATTTTTATTTTCTGAATAGTATATCAAGGGTAAAATGAGGTGATATAAAAAGTTTTTTGAAAAATTATAAGGGGCCTAAATTACGAATTTTCAAAATTTTGGAAATTTTCAAAAAATTATTTCTCAAAAACTGCTCCAAGGAATTTTTTTAAACTTCATATGTCGATAGACCTCGCAAGGGGCTATCGATATGTTTTTTGAAGAACTCCCTAATTTTCCTGTGGCGCCCTCTACGAAGCTTGGAAGTTTGAAACTTCAAACTCCTTTAATTAATAAACGAAAAAAGATAGGAAGCTGGGGTTTTCACTGAATCGCTCAGTACGTAATGGAGCATATGAATATGCAAAGAAATATTACACTCGTGGATATATGTAAGCGCACCGGCCCCCTCCCCCCTCTTTTTTAGAAAAATATTTTTTTTATTCTAACGGTTGTTATTTGTTTGCGTCAAAGAATCTTTTTCCGCGAAAATAAAAAAATCGATTTTTTATGCCCTACAAAATATAATTTCCAGGGAAAATTTTACCTCGGTAGCAATAGCGAGCGGTACTAGTTAGACCGCGCGACGGCCTAGCGGTACGGACAGCCCTGCGCACTTTGGTTCAGAACCATTGCCATACTGTCGCGCTACATTCATTTCTTTAACCGGTATTACAACAACAAGTTATAAATTATTTATCAAAATTTTGTATTTAATACTTAATTTTCGAAATCGAGATTTTAACGGAAATATCCGTTTTGGGACTTTAGGAATCCAAAAAAGTGGTTTTTAAAAAATGTCTGTCTGTTATAAAATCACAGCAAACTCAATTTGCAGTCACAATATCACGTATATAGTAGAGAATGAAGTATGCCTGGTTGCATATTAAAAGGAAATTAAGGGGCACCGCAGATATTTGGCGGGACTTGTTACAAGCCTTGTAAGTCTATTCGTTACGAGGCAAGGTTTTAGGATAGCGCTTGAACAACCGTTTTGAGGAAAATAACTCTACTGTTGAATAAAGATGATATGAACAGTTTCCAGTATGGGAAAGTCCAGGGAGGCAGTCGCGTCCACTTATTGTATTTAGCATTTCGCATGATAAGGCATTATTTATGTCAATAGGCATTATTTTACCGTTAAGACCGTCAACTTTTAGCACATTTTTCTATTGTCAGTTTCGCAAAGCATGATTAATATTTTCTAGTTATATTTACGTTTGAGAAATATTTTATCATTATCATTACTTAATTTTGCATTTAGAAAACTGTGTATGACAATAGGCATTATTTCTCCTAAGACCGTTAACTTATAGCACATTTTTCTATTGTCAATTTCGCAAAACATTTTGAATAATTTCTAGTTCCTTTTACTTTTGGAAAAATGTTTTTTATGAGTACCTACTTTTAAATTTGGAAAATTATGTATGTCAATAGGCATTATTTTTTTCAAGACCGCCAACTTTTACTTTTGAAGAAATATTTTTTATCAGTATTTACTTCTGCATTTATAAAATTATGTATGTCAATAGGCATTATTTTTCTTAAGACCGTCAACTTTTAGCACATTTTCTATTGTCAATCTCGCCAAACATTTTTCATAATTTCTAATTACCTTTACTTATGGGAAAAATATTTTTTATGAGTACCTACCTACTTTTGCATTTAGAAAATTGTGTATGTTAATAGGCATTACTTCTCCTAAGACCGTTAACTTTTAGCACATTTTTCTATTGTCAATCTCGCAAAACATTTTTAGTAATTTCTAGTTATTTTTATCAGTATCTACTTCTGCATTTAGAAAATTATGTATGTCAATGGGCATTATTTTTCTGAAGACCGTCAACTTTGAGCATATTTTTCTATTGTCAATCTCGCCAAGCATTTTTAATAATTTCTAGTTACTTTTACTTTTGAAGAAATATTTTTTATCAGTATCTGCTTTTGCATTTAGAAAATTGTGTATGTGAATAGGCATTATTTTTCCTAAGACCATTAATTTTTAGCACATTTTTCTATTGTCAAGCTCGCAAAGCATTTTTAATAATTTCTAGTTACCTCTACGTTTGGAAAAAAAGTGTTTCTACGGGTATTTACTTTTGCATTTAGAAAACTGTGCGTATGACATAAGCATTATTTCTCCGCTAAGTTACAGCATATTTTTATATTGTCAATCTCGCAAATCATTTTCAATTACACCGTTAATAAACACAAAATAAAGTTTTTAATATTTTCTAGTGACCTCTGTTTTCGGTGGAAAATGCGTCCTATTTGACTTGAAGTAATTTAAGAATGGTGTACATCAATAGGCATTATTGGTAAGTTAACTTATAGCACATTTTTCTATTGGTAGTCTCGTAAAGCATTAAATAGGCCGTAAATAGATATAAAACTAGATGTTTAATAATTTATAGTGACCTCTATTTTCGGCGGGAAATGCGGTCAATTTGTCTTGAAGCTTTTTTATTAATAACTACTGTGCATTTAGAAAATTGTGTGTCAATAGGCATTATTTTTCCTAAGGCTATTTAACTTATATTACATTTTTCTGTTGCCAGTCTCGTAAAGCATCAAATAGACCGTAAATAGATATAAAATTAGATGTTTAATAACGTGTAGTGACCTCTATTTTTGGCGGGAAATGCGGCCAATTTGTCTTGAAGGTTTTTTATTAATCACTACTGTGCATTTAGAAAATTGTGTGTCAATAGGCATTATTTTTCCTAAGGCTATTTAACTTAAATTACATTTTACTCTTGCCAGTCTCGTAAAGCATTAAATAGACCGTAAATAGATATAAAATTAGATGTTTAATAATTTATAGTGACCTCTATATTTGGCGGGAAAAGCGTCCAATTTGCCTTTTATTAATAACTACTTTGCATTTAGAAAATTGTGTGCCAATAGGCATTATTTCTCCTAAGACCATTTAACTTATGTTAAATTTTTCTATTGACAATCTGGCAAGACATTTTTAATTACAATGTTATTAAACATAAAATACAAGTTTAATACCATCTAGTTACTTCTATTTTTGGCGGGAAATGCGTCCAATTTGCCTTGAAGCTTTTTTATTAATAACTGCTTTGCATTTAGAAAATTGTGTGTCAATAGGCATTATTTCTCCTAAGGCCACTTAATTTATATTACATTTTTCTGTTGTCGATATCGCAAGATATTTTTAATTACACCGTTAATAAACATAAAGTGCAAGTTTAATAATATTTAGTTACTTCTATTTTTGGATGATAATGCGTTAAACTTGTCGTCCAAGTTTTATTATGAATGCCTACTTCTGCATTTAGAAAATTAGTATGTTAATAGGCATTACTTCTACTAACACCGTTTATATTCTTGAAGTTCTTTATCAATACGTGCTTTTGTATTTGAAAATGCATGTATGAAAAAGTTGTATAACAATATGGCTAAAGGCTACTAGCATAGGGTAATAAACACTGTTTATTTGCCTATGCTACTAGTCACAAGCAACAGAAAAACAAGAAAATATTGTTTTTATGTTTATCAGTGTGATACTATAACTGAGAGAATAGGACAGGAATATTATATAAAAACTAGTATTCATTCATTCGTAAAAATACTAACCTAAGTAAGGTTATAAATTCAACTCAATCTTACCTTTAAAAAATGATGCAAGAGTAGGGCGTAGTGGCTTAAATTACCCCTCTGCAAAAAGAAAAAAATCCAAATTAGCTCGATTGTGCTGTACAAAAACTTGTTTTGTGAAGTCTCGTTAAACTTGCACCAACGTGGAAAAATCGGCTACTAAAAATATTATGTTATTTTTCAAGGTTGATCCAAGTACAACGACCAGTTAAATATCCATCCGCGGACGGACAAAATAGCAACTGTAAGGTTAAACAGCCTCATCATTTAACTGTGGGTTCCGTGCAACACATCGCTTACCACAAAACGTTGTTAGTTTCATATTTCATGGCTTTTATGGCTAATTCTGAAACCAGTACATACCACCTCTTCGTAACTCGTAGTATAATAGATATATAAATATGTACGTTGCTTCCCTTCACAGCACACTATATGAAAGAAATTTCTCCTAACCACCATTTAATACGAACTTTATTTTGAATCCAATTAATAATAAATTTTACGTTAAAGAGGCAAAAAATATCAAACAGAAAATTATTGTTTACAAACTTTTACGATTCGTTGAGCACGAAACTTAGGTTTATAAGATACACAAACTGTTTTAAGTTGACATCTATTTTATTTCACTAATGTAAACATAAGAAATGATTTTCCGTATGGAAACGAAAGTCACTTTTTGTTGCGTTCCTATGTTGCTCGCTTTTCTATTCATAAAAATAGGAAAAGAAAACATTTATTATTAAAAAATTTAGAGTAAACTTAAATTATTACGTACGTTATATTAAACAAAAAATAAAAAAGTACTGCCTACTGTACACACGTAACCAAAAATATTAAGAGAAAAAATTGACTCCTACAAAATACATAAAATTAAAATATCTAAAAAAAAAACTAAGTTGAAAATCACATATATTCAGAATTGTTATAAATAGTGCGCTACTGCAACTAAGTACTTTTCTTATAGCTTTTTAAAATAGCTAGTTAAAGTGTTAGTTAAATCTTTTCTAAAATGTAAAATAAACTTTTCCACAAAAATAACTACTTAGAACGTTCTTAAAAGTGGGACCCCAGTCTGATTTAATCCTGTACATCCTGTGTTGTTGCATTCAAATATGAATTTGGGCATTGCATTAAACGTGCTACACAGTTGCTTTCTTTATTTAATTATGCTAATAGAGTGAGACTTGTCAATTTGTGTACTTTTGTTAGCTTACTAGAATCACGGATGACAATGAAGAAGTGAGTTGTTTACCCGAATGGCAATACTATAAAAACTATTTTACATCTAAGATTTGCTTTGAATTAAATTAAATACTTTTTAAAACTACACAATGTATTGCATTATTATACAATAATTCATATCGTAATAAATACGCGCAACACGTTTGTGTAATATTTAAAATTAACTACCGACGAAATGCTTTTGGTTTTATGTTTAATAGTATTTGAAATAATTTTATAATTATAATACCAGATCTTCATTATTCTAAAACTAAACAGAAATAGTCTTTGTAAAATAAATATACAGGCCGCTGCACTTTTTGTAATTCAGATATCCTAAAAAAAACATAACCTTACTCATAATCCGTGGTGTCGCACCACGCTCATAATCATCTAACTTTTTATCAAAAATTCCGAAATGCAATTTCAATTGTAAAAAGATATATTTTTAGAACAGTCGACTCTAGATAGTTGTATTTTGCAAAATTAATTGTAACTTACTCATGTCTATGGAGTTTTACATATTTTGCGTTCTATCAATAAATCAATAACTTCTCAAGAGTTACAAAAACTGTATACTGAATGTCACAAACAATAAACTTTGGAAAACGATATTTAGAGCACCTACATAAGTATTTCGACAACTAAGCTGCCATCTTCAGTAGGAACTTGAACTAACTAAAGTCCAATGGACTTCAATTGTTGACTTGGCGAAGGAGTGATCACCAGAGGTATTCTTCAGCCAAGTTAGTTCAAGTTCCTACTGAAAATGGCAACTTAGTTGTGCGTATTTAGGTGTCCTAAATATCGTAGTGGTAAGGAATTTTTCAAAGTTTATACACTTATAAACCACCGTCTCCAATCAATCCTAGTGTCAAAAACAATCGTCAAATAATAATACTACTAAGGATCAAACAGTCAGACCTTCTTTGTAAATCTAGGAATCCAAAAACGCGGTATTTCTGTACGTGGGTGTATATCTCCGTTGCTCATATTTTGGTGTAATTGTAATTATGGAGAGATGCTTAATTAAAAGCATGTTTTTCGTTAACATTTTTTGTCGAAGCTCATTTGATAATTTGAAATGTGAGAGATGTGTTAATGCAAACAGAATGGTATATTTTAATATTCTAGGTTACAAACTACTGTTGCTACCGTTTTTGTAAACTTTTCTTAAATCATGCTTTGTCATAAATCTATCTACCTGAAATACTCATTAAGTTACTTAATAATAGGATACGAAAATACAACAAATACATTTAAAAATAAGAGTACTAGAAATGGCAATGCTACAAAAATGTTCAAATTCTAGATAATTTTCAAAACCTTTTAAAGGATTTTCACACAGAGAAAGTTTTAAAACCTCTCTTTATTGATTTTTAAAAAGTTGTTACCGTCCAGCTATGAATTTTTGAAATTATGATATTGAATGCGTTTTCAAGAGAAAATTTCTTCACCAACGAGTGAATATTTCTAAAGTAGGAAAAAACTTCAAAAACTAATATTTTTAAATGCTGCAAAAGTATAAGTTTGCCTTAAATTGGACTTTATTAAAGCCTATTTGGACAAATGGATACAAATTAAGTTATTTGATAGTGTCTAGTTCTAAATGCGAATATTTTTTAAATCTCGAAGAAGTTGTTTCGGAAATATAAAATTATATTTCAAAAACCACGTATTTTATGAAACTATGAATGACAAGAGAGCCGGACAGATCTTTAAACTTTCCGTTCTATTTTCCTTGAAAACATTCTTGGCTTTTTTTCCGGTTACTTTCTTTATAGTAAAACTATACTCAGTGACATGGAAATCGCAACACCAAAAAGGGGTAGGAATTTTCTGACCAAACTTGGCAGAAACGTATAACTACTAAAGGTAGCAATTGATTAAAATTTTAAAGAAAAAGAATAAAATATAAACATAATTTTTATTAATAATGAGTTGGTCCCCCCCCCCTAATGGTTACACACTCCCCCACTCTTCATGGCATCGATTCTAGCAGATGGTCGATTTCCTCTTGAGGTATTGTATCCCAAGTAAGCTGTAATTCGAGCTGTAGAGCTTGCAGCGTCTGTGGAGGATGGAGCGAGTTCCTCAGTCTTCTCCCCATAATGCCCCAAACATGCTCGTTAGGCGAAAGATCGGGAGATCGGGGCAGCCATGGCAAGAGATTGACATTATCCTCTGCAAATCGGTCCATAGAACGTCTTGCAATATGGGGACGGGCATTATCCTGCTGGAAAAGTGGGTCTTCCAACTGCTGAAGAAATGGAAGAATATGGGGTTCTACCACCTCATCCACATATCGCTGGGCGTTCATATTGCCTCGGATGAATAACAACGGAACTTACTCCCATAAGTTATAGCACCTCATACCATAATACCCACAGTTTGGTGCATATGCCTCGCAACAGAAAACTGAACATTGCGACGTTCCCCACGTGTTCGTCTAATACCCAAACAGAATCGGGATTCATCACTGAACACCACCCTATGCCAAACGTTGCTGTCGGTGCTGAGCCTTAGTGGTAGCACAAGATGTGGCCGATAGGATTGCAAGCCGAAAGCTCTGATTCTGCGGTAAACCGTTCGAAGGGTTACAGGACGACCTTCGTTAGCTAACCATTGATCGACAATTGATCTGGTACTGGAGAATCGGTCTCTTGTTGTCATAAGTCGAAGATGGCGGTCCTGTACCTCATTAGTTCTTCTTCGCCTTCCGGTTCCTCTTCTGCGCCGTTCCTGAGCCTCCCTAGTCCTTGCCTGATAGCAGCGCATGATGGTGGATTGGTTCCGGTTAAGGCGATTTGCAATTTCTCTGAACGAAAAAACACCTTCGCCCAAACCAACAATACGACCTCTGTCGAATTCGCTTAATTGGCGGTAATTTCCACGTTGGCGCATTCTAGGCATGATCACACCCTCAAAACAAACGATCAAAAGCTAAAACAATAAAGAACTGAACAAAATATCGCAAAACATACACCTGATAAAATTGTTAGAAAAAACTGAAAAAACTGTCGGATAAGCCATTATCACTGGATCCATATGAATGAAATTTTAATCCATTGCTACCTTTTAGTAGTTAAACGTTTCTGCCAAGTTTGGTCAAAAAATTCCTACCCCTTGTTGTTGTTGCGATTTCCATTTCACTGAGGATATTATGATGCAATAACCGTCACCTCCAGCATTGTTGAAAATTATTTTTTTTTATATTAGCCCTCAATATCCCACTGTTGGGCAATGGCCTCCCCCATTAGGGGGTTGTTGATCTTACTCTCCCATAGTGATCAATCCTCGTGGGAGAGAGACGCCGCGTTAACGCAACCTTTTCGGGTCACCCATCCAAGTACTGACCGGGGACCACTCCCGATCGTACGTGAACGGGCGACGAATGTGCGCAACTCGGGACCTTGAAAATTATACGAACCTAAATTTTGAGTGTGAAGTACGTCCTAGTCAAGGATAGCGTCCTAGTATCATCATTATTTATTTTCCTACCATGGCATTATTTAAACTCAATCCCTTCTTGTCGTTCTCATTAGTCTTTATACAGAAACATGCAGTGTTTATTTTAACTTGCATAACAGCTCTACAGGAGGTTCCATTTACTTTTCCATTGGTTTTTGGCGACTGCTATTACTAAAGGATCTCGCTTGATTCTTTTATTAATTGAATGTTAACATTAATTTAGACCAGGGAAGTGAATTTTAACCATTAAAACATCTTTAACGGCTCAAAAGTATGGAAAAGTAGAGCCCAAGTGTTTCCTCAATTCTTGGGCTGTAAAATCAATCGAACCAATAATCATAAATCTCAAATTAAGAAATCTATTATATTTTTAATTTGATCACACGGTAAATTAAGCTTTTGTGTTTAAAGCTCAAACGCAGTTTTAGTAAAAATGGTCGGAACTGAATGAAATAAATTAAGCAGTCTGTGAGCATTCAATCATAATAATTAAGTACGAATGGAACAGGCCCGTTCGGCGACCATGTAGGGAGAGCCTTAATGAAGATGTAGCTTAATGAAATGCAAAAACCGAGCAAAAAACGCTTGCTAATTAAGCAAGTGCATAAAAGGAATTAAGAAAAAACCTGTGCCCACGTAATTAAAAGGCTGCGTTAGTTCTTGCCGGGAAAGCCGGGCTGGGTGGTTGGAAACTTAAATCTGAAGGGGTATCGATATGAAGTTACGACAAGCTATTAAGAGGCTGCACATTGTAATTGGGATGATGGCCGCCCTCTTCTTGTGTGTATAGAATAGCGTGTAGTGCGCGTTAATGTAAAAACTTTGTCAATTTCACGGGCCAATTATGTTTCAAATAAACCATTTACTGGAGTTTGACTGACACCATCCGAGTTGGCGGAGAGAACTAACAGGTCCTATAATGGTTCTATTATGCTCGCTCTTAGATCGAACCTGGCTTTAGGTTAATTATATTATCAGGGCGTAGAGTATTGATATATGTGTATGAAATTCTTTGTGAAACTATCCGGGGCGTAATTAAGCTCATTTAATTATACTGACAGCAAACTAATACTATGCAGCCTCATAAATTGAAATTTCGTGTAGAACCTCATGGACATAATGATATATAAACATTCCTAGCCCGACTAGCTTATCCTTTATTTGTTAGGTAAATGCTGCATTCCAAGCCGGTATTTAGAATATTTATAGCTAATACTGCTAATAGTTGTAATTTTTCGCCTCATTTCCTTTTCTACCCGTAACCTACAGACAGGCATCAGGTAAAAGCTCACGGCATTACAACATTACTGTCTAGAAGAAACTAATACTCATAAGTTATCCTCGGAAAACAAACTTGCTCACAAAAATTCCTTGGGAGTTTACGAACTAGATTGAAAATACTGCAGCAAGATTTATATATGCCCAACGAAGTTAAATGCGCCATCTGGTGTTTTATAATTATCCTATTACTGCATCAATAACATAACTGTGCTAGTTTCACGAAACATTTGATATTTTAATATTATATTGCCTTAAAATATCAAAAAGTATTTGTTTTAGGAAAGCGGGAAGTGCAGTTTCCTGAAATAACTATATCTAAACAGATC
This sequence comes from Limonius californicus, assembly GCA_014611495.1. Classification (NCBI taxonomy): domain Eukaryota; kingdom Metazoa; phylum Arthropoda; class Insecta; order Coleoptera; family Elateridae; genus Limonius; species Limonius californicus. The sequence goes on along the minus strand of JABXWE010019738.1, from coordinate 23,989 downwards.
GCATAATACATACCATATATAAGTGTTAAATGACGACCACTATGCATTTTTGATTGCTTGAATTTTAGAGTATCAAAAAAAATATTTTCTAAATACTATCTACGCTAGCACTGAGAAGGTTCGTTTACCATTGTCAAATTATTACAATAAAAGTATTAATAAAGAATAGGGAAAGTTATGAAAAAATGTTAATGGTTATATGTTAAATATATTATAAATTGGAGAATCAGTTAGTTATTACTTATTAGATATAACTAATTCAACAAATTTTATTTACTAAAGTATGGCAACGCTGTCCGAACATCACAGGGTATTTTCAGTATAACTAAAAGACCCCCTTTTATATGAATATAAACAATATTATTGTGTTGATTTTCTATTTTGTTTTTATATTCTTTATAAATATTAAGGTAGCATTATATACTGGAATATATTTTTCTTTTTCAAATATCACTCCAATATTCAATTAAGGATAACTTCTTAATTCTAAATAATAGAAATTCAATTTAAAGTTGAATCTTCCAATGGCAAGACGAAATAATTATTATTAATTATAAATTGAAATTCTCGTCCCAATAAATCGAAACTTTGAATTCTCGCCGAATTGAAAGTTTCTACTTTACTGTTGACCCTCAACATTTAAAATCGATATCTTCAGTTAAAGTTGAGAGTTAGAAATTTCGTTTATGTTGAAATTTAACCAATGCACTTGTGATATGTTATTTTAATGTATAAAATCGAAATCTACTCTTCACAATCGACAACCGTGTCAAATCAAATTTCGAAGAAAAATTGATGTCTCATAGTTAGAGCTGTGACTGCGAGTGCGACAGTTAGATATAATCGAAATATCTAGTTTAAGTGTTAACTGCATGTTAATGGGAGATCTAGATTACAAAATGGCAATATTTTATTCCTCAATATTTTAAATACAACCGAATCTCCCGACGTACCTCGCGTTTGAAATCGACTTTCACAATTCAACATTAGTTGTAGAGTTCGACATTTCACATTTTTAAATTGCGTTGACACTGTGGTGATCTCCAATCAAAAGTTGAAATTTTCTATTGAAATCTTGAATTTAGAGCCGCTATTTGGAAATTAAAAATGAGACATAGACCTTTCAGATTAAACTCGATCAAAATCTCCAGTTGTATGAGGAAATCTAGTGTTTAAGACATAAACTTTAAATTTAATTGATGAAAATCTAGATCTTGCTGTTGAATGTTTGTATTGAGACTTTGGACCTCCAGATCTAAAGTCAATCGAAATTTCCAGTTACAAGGCGCAATCTATAGTTTAAGTTGGATACCTGGAAGTTAAAGTAGAAATTTTTAATTTAGGTATAAAAATTTGAAACCTCTAGATTTAAAATTGATCGAAATTCCTGTTATAAGAGAAGATCTAGAGTTTGCGATGGAAACTATAAACTTCAAAGGTGGAGAGGTCCTCCATGTTCAAAATCGCTATCTAGAGTTTAACAGCAGATCTTTAAATTCTAATAGGTGGAAATATGGAATATGAATAATGTTTGTATATACAAATGAGACATGAACTCTCCATCATCATCATCATCATCATCATCATCTGACATGGAGCTGACTCGAAGGCAGATCCATGTAAAATTAATCGGAATTTTCACTTATAAGACGAGATCTAGAAGACGTAGACCCATTAGATTAAATTCTATCAACATCTCCAGTTGTAAGAGGAGATCTAGAGTTTAAGATAGAAACTTAAAATTATTAGGAAAAAATCTAGAATTTGAAGTTAAATACTTATACTAATAAATATTTAGAAATTAGACCTTGGCCGTCCAGATATAAAGTCAATCGAAATCTCCAATTACAAGGCGCAATCTAGAGTTTAAGTTGGAAACTTTAACTTTCAATAAGTGAATATCTGGAATTTTCAATAGAAATTTTGAATGTAGTAATAAGTTTTTGACCCTCCACATTTAAAATTGATTTAAATCTCTTGTTATAAGAGGAGATCCAGAGTTTATGATGGATCAATCAAAATCTCTACATATAAATTGATCGAAATCTCTTGTTATAAGAGGAGATCTAAAGTTTACGATGAAAACTATAAACTTTAAAGATGGGTCCATCGAAATCTCTACATATAAATCGCGATCTAGAGTTTAAAAGGGAGTCTCTAAATTTTCTATTTACAAATGAGATGTTGGGTCTCCACATACATATATACTCGATCGGGAATTTTAGACGTAAGACGAGATCTAGAAGGCATTTACCCTTTAGATTAAAATCCATCAACACCTCGAGTTGTAAGAGGAGATCTAGAGTTTAAAATGGAAAAAACTTTAAATTTAATAGGTGAAAATCTAGAATTTCAAGTTGAATTCATTTATTTAGAAATGACACCTTGGCCCTCCAGATATAAAGTCAATCTCCAGATACAAAGCGCAATCTAAGTTTAAGTTGGAAACTTTAAATTTTCAAAGGTGGAATGTGTAGAAAATAGAAATTTTGAATTTAGGAACGAGATTTTGACCCTCTACATTTAAAATTGAACAAAATCTCTTGTTATAAGAGGAGATCTACAGTTCACGATGGAAACTATGAACATGGCGAAGCTCTCCACTTTTAAAATCGATCAAAATCTCTACTTTTAATTCGCGATCTGGAGTTTACAAGGGAATCTTAAAATTTCAGTAGGTGGAAATCTAAAATTAGAAGTTAAATTTTTTGATTCAGGAAGCAGACATTGGGTTATCCACTTCTACAATCGATCAAAATCTCGTTCTGAGGCGAGATTTAGAGTTTACTATGGAAACTTTAAACTTTATAGGTAGAGAGAGGCCTCCATGTATATAATATATCGACATATCCACTTATAAATCGAGATCTAGAGTTTGAAATGGAACCTTTGAATTTTAATAGGTGGTAATCTGGAAATTGAAGTTGAATTTTTCGGCTCTCCACATTATAATCGATAGAAACCTCTTGTTATAAGAGGAGATCTACAGTTTACGATGGAAACTATAAAGATGGTGAGGCCCTCCACGTTTAAAATCGATCAAAATAGCTACTTATAATTCGCGATCTAGAGTTTACAAGGGAATCTTTAAATTTTAATAGGTGGAAATCTGGAAATTGAAGTTGAATTTTTTTATTTAGGAATGAGACATCGGCTCTCCACATCTATAATCGATCGAAATCTCTTACAAGGCTCGATCGATAATTTATACTTTATAAGATGGAAACTTTGAATTTTAATAGGTGGACATCTAAAATTTGGAGTTCAATTTTTGTGTATAGAAACGAGACTTTGGCTCTCCACATTTAAAATCAATCGAAATCTGCTTTTATAAAAATACGATTAATATTAGAGGTAGAGATATGGAATTGGAAGTCGAAATTTTGAATTTAGGAGTAAGTTTTAGGCCCCCCAGACTCAAAATAGAACTTAATCTCTATTTATAAAGCGAGATCTAGAATTCAAGAAAGAAACTTTAAATTTCAATAGGTAGAGACCTGCAGTTTGAATTCAAAATTATGAATTGCGGAATGAGACTTCAAGTTTAAGGTGGAGAAAGATCGTGGGTGTTGAACGTGTAAGTCAAAACCACATGTTTTAATCAAAATTACGATTAAGATTTCAAATTAGAAGACTACGTAGAGATTAATATAAATGAAAACTAATGATTGAGAGTGGTTGCTGATTTAATAACGAACAAATTTCAATATCCTATATGTAACAATAGTAATAATAGTAACGGTAACCAGTTAGTTATCATTTTATGTAAATTCCTTTGTTATAAAGTACAAAAGTTGTAATCGAGTTCTAAGAACGTGCAATCTCAACCTTTTAAAAAAATAATAATAATATCGCGAATTTCCTGTGCAAGGAATCCGCGACCCTGAAATAATCGCGTTGTATAACCAGAAGCATATATTAGCGCCCATTTGTGAATGTTGATAAAGGAATCGTGTAATACGAAACGAAGGAAAGGAAAGCTACGTGGCAGATGAATAGAAAAGAGCGACGAAGTGCGCTAGCAAAGGCAAAAAGAATGAAAAGACAAGTCGTCCCGCCAGCATTCAGCAAGGCCTGCCGCCGCGGCTCTTGATGTTTACATGGCCGCTTAAGAACCATTCCAGAGTAATTCGTTTCTTTTGGACGTGTAAACAATGCGCGCTTTGTTCCACTCATATGACCCTCGCATTCTGAAATGTACCGCCTAGATTTTAGTTCGCTGTAATCGTTACGTCTCTCCTAGAACAATTCTACTAAACGAAATATTTAACTTCTTTTTTTAAATTAAATTTTATAAAATACTTCGGTGTCGTGCTGAAAGATTTATAGGCTGCTTTCTATAATAAGCATTAATCACTAAAGCTGCAGGAGTTATCAGATTGAAGTAACGTGAACGTTTCGTCATAACGGTTTGTCCTATATAAACTACATCACACGTCGCACAGTTTGTTTTATGGATGCCACTCTAATTCTCAACGCAATTTGAGTTCATGCAGGTGGTGCATAAATAGCAACAATAACAATCCCTGTATCTGGGTTTGTTAATGTTTATTAGTACATTATTTTTACAGTTACTTTAATTCATTTTTACAAACTATATGAAATACAGAACATTTCTTTACATTTGAATAAGTGCACTTGCTCATATTTTCTTTGTCCTGAGAGTGTTCGAAATATAGCAACCCAAACTCCAATCAAGCAGCAATAAGTGTTTGTGGCTTAGATTAAACTATAAACGTAAATGTTTTCATGACCAATAACAAATAATAAAAATAATAACAGTCCCCATACCTGGTTTTGTTAGTAATTAGTAGCGGATTATTTTTAGAGACACTTCAATTCTTTGTTAGGCAATGGTTTTTGCCTATTGTTGATATTACTCAAATGTACGCTCAACAAGTGAATATTTACAGAAGTATACGTAGCTTCTATGGGTTCTCAATAGCAGCTGGGAAGAATTATGAGGTTTGAAAGAAAGGCCGTGCAGGCCGAGAGCAAGGGGTGGCCGAGTCTAAAGAAGGGTCAGCAACGACAGTCTACAAGAGGCAGTGTTGTTGGTAGCTAGGCGTAAGCTTGCATATCTTTGACGTAATAACTAATTAATAGTTTGTGAATCTACTAATTGATTGCGATGTGATTATCCTCTAAGCTGAGGCAAGGTGCGATTTTAGTGTTACCACTTATGTGTATGTATGTGTGTGGACACTAATGATACTCTCCCCTTCGCAAGTGGGGCTAAGCACCCCCCCCCCCTCCGCGGCTTCTATGAATAACAGAGAGACTGGCTGAACGTAGTCCAATAGCCTGGATCCCTCTGGAGGATTGGGGCATGGCTGCGGCCACAGCAGCTAGCCGACGATGAACATCCGTATCCTGTTCGAGTCCCAATCCAGGGGCAGGGGCTGGAGGACCCCCGGTGAGTACAACTGCTCAATATTATTGACAGATCAGTAAGTCTATGTTTTATTATCTGTTGCATGTCACTTGCCTGTCGCCGCCAGTGAGTTCTGATCGCATCCGCTGGTTGTTCACCCAGCAACTGCATAAATTAAATACAGAACCGCTGCAAACGTAATTAAAATTGAAAATTAAGTGATTTTTATTCGCCCGCCCCCCGTAAGGTCGACCCTAACATATTTGAACAACAGTATTAGTAATAATAATAATAATAATAATAGAATGACTACTTTTTGTGTCTATCTATATTTTCTTAAACCTTCGTATAGTGTTCGGTTAATGCATGTTCATATTTTACGTACCCGCTAAATCAAGCAGAAATAAAAGTCTGCGGTTTTGAATACACTATAAGCAATATATCAGTTTTCAATGAGTAATAGTGAATAAATAAAATTAATTACAATCTCCGCATATCTGCTAGCGCTTATTATTGCCTCTATTTTTCATATAGCAAAAGCTACTTTTTATTTATTTTTTCTGTGTGAACTGTTTAGTACTTCCAACTTTTGATCATTGAATTGGTTTAAAGGCAGTGCACTTTCCTGCTTCTGTATAAATTTTCGTTCTGATAGTGTTCGCCTGATGCTTTTTTATACTAAACGCAGTCACTACATAAACGACAACCCAGCAGCAATAAATATCTATGCTTTAGAGTTTAAATTATACTGTCAACGATATATCTATTTTCGACCTATAATAAATAAACATATATAAAAAATTAAATAACAACAGTCTCCGTATCTCTGTCAGTGCTTATTAGCGCCTTGATTTTTAAAATTATATAAGTTACTTTCATATACTTCTTCTTCAATTTGTCAACTAATAAGAAAAACAGTTTTTTTATACAATTTCAATGCGTTTAATGTTACTTCTCTGTTTCTGTTGGTTCGTGCTTTTTTAATCTTCATTTTCTCACTAAGTAGGGTAGAAACTAAAACTTCAATCAAGCAGTGGTAAATATTTGGGATTTGGGTTATACTGTCTGCATTATATTTATTTTCGACGACCAAGAACAAACTTAAATATATAATGTAAATGAAATAACAGCAGTTTCCGTATTTCTGTTTGCTAGTGTTTATTAGCGCTTTGATATTTAAAATTTCTCAATTACTGCTATTCATTCTTTCTTCGTCAACTTGTCAGCAAATTAGAAAATCCATTTTCTATATTTTAAAGCGTTTAATGGCATTTCTTTGTTTCTGTTATTTTTCGATTAGTGCTTTTTAAAACTATATTTTATCACTAAGTAGGATAGCAACTAAAACTCTAATCAAGCAGCATCAACAATATATCTGTATTCGACGACCAATAACAAATTTGAATATAAGATATAGGTAACGGAAATAACAGTAGTTTTCGTATCTCTATTTATTAGTGCCTACTAGCGCCTTGCTATTTAAAAATATACAATTACTCATGTTTTCTGTCATTTGTCAACTAATCAGAAAAACAATTTTTTATTTCTCTGTTTCTGTTAGTGTTCGATTAGTGCTTTTTTAAACTTCATTTTCTCACCAAGTAAGATAACAACTAAAACTTCAATCAAGCAGCAATAAATATTTACGATTTTGATTTCTACTGTCAACAATCTATCTGTTTTCAACGACTAATAACAGATAAATATATAAAAGAATGAAAGAACAACAGGTTCCGTATCTCCGTTTGTTAGTGCTTACTAGCGCCTTAATTTATTAAATTACATAAGTTAGTACAATTCATTTTTTCTTCGTCAACTTGCAAACTGACATACTCAGACAACACAATTATTTTTTTAATTTGATGTGTTAACGGTAGTAAACGTTTCTGCTTCTGTTAGTGTTCGATTAGTGCTTGTTTATATTTCACTTGCCCACTAAATACAGCACCGCACCTCCAATAATATAAATAATATATCTGTTTTCAATCACCAACAGCGAGTAAATAAAAATAGAAACAACCTGTATGTTTATTAGTTAGCGCTCATTAGTGCCTCGATTTTTATAACAACCGGAAAAACTTAGTTTGATTGTTTCTTCGTCAGTTTCCTAATTGATAAAAACAGTTTGCTCTTATTTAACTAGGTATAATGGGACTGTACTCTTACACTGTGTGCTTCTTCACATACAGCAACTCCAAACTAGCACTAACAATATCTGTAGCTTTGATATGAACTTTAAGAAATATATTTGTTGTATTGGTGCTTTAGAGTGTCTTTATTTTTATAACAGAAAACGTTTTTTTTATTATACCTGAATCATAATCTCTGTTTTTGAAACTAAAAAGAGTGCAAAAAAGGGCTTTTAAAACACTAGTGCTTTAAAGTTGCCTAGGTAACAAGACAACATTCACTTGTTGGCCATCGAGCTGGATAATTTTTCATATTCCTTGCAATACGCTTGTTTAGATTTCGCGGGGATTACTCGCTGTTCAGCTTGTTCGGCTAACATTCTAATCTCGGATGAAATATCCTTGTTTTCGTTCATTTTATAATTCACGAACATAAAGTCGAAACAAACTTCACAAATCAACAAATTTATAGTAAATATGCATAGCAACAAAATAACAACAATTGCTAACCGTTTCTATATCAACGATTAATGACATAATAACAAGATTACTTCGAAAACGGCATTTCAGTTTTCTTTTTTGTTATAATTTTTAGATTGTAGTGCACGTATAATAAAAAATAGCGTATAATACTCGTGTATAAGAGCCTTTAAAGCACTTCTCCATTAAAAGGCACTCGGCTGCGCCTCGTGCTTTAAAACCCGTCACGTGCTTTAAAGGCTTGCTTATACACTTGTATTATAATATACTATTTCTTCTCGACATATCAATTAATAAGAAATCAATTTTTCAAATATGTGCTTTGAACATCTGGGTGCTTCTTCATACTCTACCCATACACAACTTAAACTGCACACTAGCATAGTAACAATAATATCCATTGTTGTAATGTTAACCGTATACAATATTACTATTTGCAGATTTTTAGTACTTATTAGTGTTTCAAAAGTAACTGCAACAATAACTTTCAATAATTTCTTTTTCGTCAAGCTATCGACTGCCAAAAACGGATTTCTGATATTTCAGTAGATTTAACAGCAACGCTCGTTTCTGTTGTTTAATTTTTTTTAGTTCTAATAGTACCCGCTTAGTATTTGATTATAATTCAGGTTGTCCCTAAATGCAACAACCAAAAATCCAAACTAATGGTTTTGATGTACGCTATACACGACATATTTCTAATTATTTCTTGCACCTTCTCGATTAGTGCTTTAATAACTATTTATTTGAAACTAATGTGACTCAAAAGTACACTGCACAAATTTCTTCTACATATACAGGGTGTATCAGAAATAGGTACAAATATTTAAACAGCAATAGATTGGCTCAAGTAGAATTCAATGGTACTATTCATTTTTCAAAAATGATAAAGTTTATTTTCTTGAACTAAAAATAAAATAAAATTTCGTTTGAGAACTGCTGATGATACATAGAAAATGCATTTAAGCTGTAGAAGGTTATTACGTAATTGTAAAGTAAATCCAAAGTGGCAAACACGTAAAAAGTTGTCTGGCTTGTGATAACAACAACAGACTGAATAGAAATTACTGACCTACCTAATAGTATTGGTTTGTGGCAGGTTATAAGAAATGTTTTTGCACTTCTGTATTACTCTCCTTTGCATAACATGTCTTTGAACTCAAATTTTTGTTATTACCTTGCGGTACTCAAACAATTTTGGGTCAAATTTTCAATTATTATTTTCTCATATCTTAAGGGGTTCCATTGCCGAAGAAATGCTTTTTCTAGTTTGTATATATTGTAATCTACTATCGGATTTAATATTTGTACCTATTTCTGATACACCCTGTATTCTCTGCTTATCACGTGGTAGGTAATTCGTTAAAAAGAGTTAACATCGGTGACTTATCTCCTAAATTCCTAAAATAAAGCAAAAATCAGATTACATACCTATTTCTTACTTTTCTACCTCGATATCCGTGGTTACATATTTGCCATAACTATTACAACAATGCGAGCCTGTTATCCATAGAACCATAATTAGGACATGTTTGAATACAGACACAAACTAAGCCCGAACGGATACCACTACAGGTAGTAATTATTAAACATGTTTGTCTAATTGATAATATCGTATTTCGAGCTCCAATATTGGAAATGATCGACTTACTATAAAATGAAATTAGTAGACGTGATCCATGCGTCTTATCTATTTTTATGCAGGTACCAGGATCAGTCAATTAAATAAACTTAGAGCCCTGAAGTAAGTTTAATAGGAGCTAAAAATAGATGGAACTACTAATCAGGTATATCAAATAGAATTACAATGGCGGTACTGAACAACGGGTTTCTAACCACAGCAAGCAAAGAAAATTAATTTAAACGGATTCTGTGAATGCTAAGCCTTAGAAGCTGAAATATAATATTATATAAAAATTTGAAAAAATCTGTACGTAGATTTGTGTTACGTTTCCATGAAAATATACCGCGAATATCGTTTTAAATAGAACATATAAGTATAAACAAATTTTGCCACTTGGAAACTCATTAAATGTAAAGCTATTTTCTGAATCATGTAATACCAATTTATTTAAAATTAAATCATAAATTAAAGGCTAAAAATAATTATTAAATGACTTTGAAAAAGAACAATATGTTGACGTCCACGCTTGCGATATCAATATGTTGCCCAATTAGCTTACTGGCAAGAACACTGCTTTATGCGTGTAAGGTATGGTGTTGTAAACCAACTGGGTGCTGATACTTTTTATGTTCATGTATTTCTTATTCACACAGTATTAGTTAAAGAGAGACGACTGCGTGAAACATAGCGGGTACATGTGGACACACTACCTTGGGGCTGAGGAGAAGAACGTAACAAAGAAGAGGCCGGTGACCAGCTGGCATTTTAGTAAACATACCTTAAACTACAAAGCTTAAAATGTTCATAAAATATACTACAGTAACTTTTCGGTTGCTGTAAAATCTATAGACCCAGGAGAGATATCATTTTTCTGCATCATCAGTTTATTTGAATATTTAGCAGATATCAATTATTTGATGATATTGAAATATGTTGATTTAAGCATTTGTGCGGTGAGCTAGATATTGTCGTACTAGTTTAGTAGTAGCACCACATCTAGTACATTTTTTTAGTATAACTGAATCATGATTTGCTTTTATTGAAAACTAGTTGCTTATCTCGAACTGTTCCATTCTTGTCTGTTTCATTGTTTTATGTGGTTTCAAGATTTTCGTGTGCTGTGGCTTACATCGTTGCAGCTCTGTAATACTAATATGCGTTGCAAGCGTTTATGGTGTAGCTGCTATTGTCTATAAATATTTGCAATAATTATCTAAAACATCTATTTGTTAATCGTGAAATATATTAATCAATTGCAGTAAAGTGAACTGACGTACTGGCTAAGTCATTTTACAGCCTCTTAGGACTTTGCTTACATTTTTATAATCAAATATTCTTATAGATATCCTGCATTAACATGGCGGTTTTTTAACTTATATTCTATGGCCAGTTTACTCAAATTTTTCGAATACGAACACGATATAAATTTCAAACGATTGAATAGCTATTAACAAGAACACAGCTGATACAGAAATAGTGAAAAACTTCAGAAAATGTGTAAGCTGTTGCAGTTTAAATTTCATTCCAAAGTATGTCTATGTATATCCGTCTTTGTCCAATCAAGTATTATCCCATAACTCTCACTGGCTTCCGCTTCAACTGTTCCACTCTTCTGTATCTGATTATAGAGAGTATGCTTTGGCTATTCTCACAGAATTGTCAATTTAAGTTTAAACATTAATAAATAAATATTGTTTGGTGCAACGACAATATGTCGTAATTTTCAAAATCGACTTTCTGATATGCTTATATAGATGAATTTCTCTCAATTACCTAATTAATTAATTCTACTGCACGTTTGCTACTGATACGTTAATCCCATTAAATAATGGTATATTTCTGTTGCATAGACGATATACAATTATAATTTCCATTTTCATCTACATTAACTAATATAAGTTCCAAAATAATACAACTAACAAATTGATATACAGCTTGCAAATCCGGTGTGCAATTAATAATTTATTTTTCGTACTAGTCTGTGGTGAATATTGCATTAATTTTATCAATTTGCTACTCCGTTCGTTCGTAAAAAAGTTATGCTAATGGAAGTAAATTTCAAATATTACGGTAAAATAAAATAAAAGTACAAAGTACGGGAATGTCCTAGCTTCAACGTCTTTTATCCGATATAGTTTAAAAATAACACATAAGAAAATTGTGATCCGATCTTAATACTTTTTAAAGCTGTCCGACCTTCACGATACAACAAGATTATAAACTTCAAAGTCACACAAGTAAACGCGATTACTTCAAAAACATCATTGTTTGGCGACCTAATTTTTGTAACCTTCAATCCGAACTTGAATAAACTTCGGCCGCCAGAAGTATAATTTAGAAAAATTCTGTACTATTAAGGAAAATATCTTCCGCTGTGTTTTGGAAGAAAACGTGAAAACAGATAAGCTAATGAATCCGCAAGAAAAATTATAATAAGGTCGCAAGGAAGCAGAGAAATTGGAACAGAAACTACTTTACTTTCAGTGCTACATTTTACTAACACTGATAAAACTCTTATCTGGTTTGGACATATATCACTTATTGGTTTTGTAGAAACTGGGATTACTTAGTGAACCTCTCTATATCTTAGACGACGCAGCGGCACCCGTTTGTCTATCTTTTATCTATATTTAATATTACATGTAGACAGTTGCTAAAACTAATGAAAAGTTCTAAATTTGTTTTGTCGAAGGTCGCATTCGGGATATTTGAGAGAGCGCAATAAAATACTTATTCTTGTATTTCAAGAGATGATATACAAAATCGCATTGTCGCATTTTAAAACAAAGACCATACTACAAAAAGTTAACACTGATTAAAATAGGTTAGATGCTAGATGTATTTATCTACCATGTTATGGATTCGATGTTCAATAGTTGCAATGTTTGAAGAAACGAAAAATATTTTATAATTTGTTTAAATATACAACCTTGGTCTAACATTTATCAAAATAGGTTAGCTGCTAGATATGTTTATCTATCATGTTATGGATTAGATGATCAATAGTTGCAAGGTTTGTGAAAACGCAAAAAAATTTATAATTGGTTTAAATATACAACCTTAGTCTAACATTTATCAAAATAGGTTAGATGCTAGATATGTTTATCTACCTACTATGATATGGATTGGATGTTCAATAGTTGCAACATTTGTGAAAATGTAAAATATTTTATAATTGCTTTAAATATACAACCTTGGTCTAACATTTATCAAAATAGGTTAGATGCTAAATATGTTTATCTACCATGTTAAGGATTCGATGTTCAATAGTTACAATGTTTGCGGAAACGTAAAATATTTTATAATTTAGTTAAATATATAACCTTGGCCTTACATTTACCAAAATAGGTTAGATGATAAATATGTTTATCTACCACGTTATGGATTCGATGTTAAATAGTTGCAACATTTGCAGAAACGAAAAATATTTTATAATTTGGTTAAATATGCAACCTTGGCCTTACACTTACCAAAATAGGTTAGATGCTAAATATGTTTATCTACCATGTCATGGATTGGAGGTTCAATAGTTGCAACGTTTGTGAAAACGTAAAACATTTTATAATTGGTTCAAATATACAACCTTGGTCTAACATTTATCAAAATAGGTTAGATGCTAGACATGTTTATCTACCATGTTATGGATTGGAGGTTCAATAGTTACAACGTTTGTTAAACGTAAAACATTTTATAATTGGTTTACATATACAACCTTGGTCTAACATTTATCAAAATAGGTTAGATGCTAGATATGTTTGTGTACCACGTTATGGATTTGATGTTAAATAGTTGCAACGTTTGCGGAAACGTAAAATATGTTATAATTTGTTTAAATATACAACCGTGGCCACTAATAGATTTTTCGACATCCTGTATATAATGGAATGGCTTTATGTGTGTTACATGAGTCATGGCTGGTTGGCTAACCATTTCGAGTAATTTGTTCGGTCCATGTTCGAGTATTTTTAGGCGTTAAAGCCGCTCCGTATAAATAATCGGTTCATATAATAAGTATCAGCATAAATCATAACAGAAATAAACTCCGGCTATAACAAGTTCTGACACAAGCGTCGTACAGAATATTACGGGAGTAATTTATAGGAAAATACATATTACAGTTTAGTGGATTACGTCAAAGGAATTAGCCTAAATGGCTTGGGAGTGCACTGTTTTTCCCTATATTTTACAAGGCGGGAAGGACGAACGCCGGTTAAGTGCGGCAAAAGAAAATCAAAATAGAGGAATGTTTTCTAAGTAATACCAACTTATAAAGCCCAGAAAGCCTGCCATTAAATATAACAACCCGGAGCACTTGTAAAGTTAATGAATGTCGGCTCTATATTACCGTGATTACATATTACGTATAAGAACATCTTAAACTTAATTACAAAATTTACAGTTTCAGCTACGCTAACACATAATAAAAATAAATTAATTTCACGTTCTTCAAATCTCTTCCGACTCGACTGTTCGGCTATGAAGCTAAATTAAATTTGTTAATTTTAGATACGGTACCCATTCGAAAATACCTGTCATGTTACATACACAACCAATTTCATGTTCTAACCCATCCTTTTTTCGTTTAATAAACAGTTTTGATTATTATAGAAACGGTATTTTTGCTGTACATAATATTGATAAAGTGTAACAGAGTTGAAAGGAACCATCTTACAATATTATAATAGGCATCAAAAAATATTTACAAAATACTTATATAAATGTGTTATTAATATCATGCTAATACATCTCAACAGATTACAGGATATTAGTAAATTTTGAATTTCCGATGTGTGCAATGCCATGTAACAAAATAACATTAATAATTGATTTGTAAATACCAGCGGACGTTTTAGCAAGTTATTAGAATGGATGTTTCCAATATTCAACATCCATGGATTTGTATAAAAAAAAGTATATATCTCTCTTGGCTGCAATTAATCTAAACACATACTATTTGAAAGTAAGATTTAATTGCATCATTATAGCAGAATGGCGTACGTAATCCGGATCAGTTAAAAAAGCATTAGGAATTGCGGATGCAACCGAAAATTTGGTGTTAATACCATGTCCTAGCGTTCTTTAATAATATTCTTTTAAGAGGAATTTCGCATCTCCGTGATTCCTATCTAACCCAGCTTTCCCAGCTCAGTGCTACACAACGGGACTAACCCATGAAAATCCCCATAGCCCAACTACAACTAACACATAAACACCCTGGGAAGTATAGTATACAGGAATTGAACCTAAGAAGACAATAACTCCGAAGTCAACCGCTTTGGCTACTACTTTAACGCAGACTCTGTTAACCAAGAATGAAAACATTTTGATGTTTGAGTTTATGCGTTACGATATGGCGTAAACATGATTTCTCGAAAAGCTTGCATTTACAGTCCCCCTGATAACAAACATCATTTAATTAATCAGAAGTAGGTATGTAGGTCATTCTACCCACCATAATGGTACAGTTTAAATCCTCGTAATCAACAATTTCTTATTTTTAAGTAGTGGAAAAACCCATGAATACAGTTTTCAATAGCAGTAATTGTTTAAGGAATAATCAAAGCGGAACATATTTAACGCTGCTGGGTACTACAAGTAAAAAAAAAGTGGAAGTAAAAGCGAATGGAATTGACAGGACACTCACTTGACTAAGCTCTAGCTCAAAATTTCACCTCGTGTAATATTCCAAAATGCTAAAAGTACTATTGTTTATATTAATTTTAAGTAAAATCATTAACTTCAAAAATTACGACAATCAAAAAAGAAATTGCGACGTTTGCTTCTTCTTACTGAAAAGATGTATTAGTATATATTTTTTTTTGTTAATGAATTTTGGAAACGCTTTATTGTGGTAGTTCTCTCGTCTTTAATATTGTTAATATAAAAGCTACGACGTAAATTAAATTTATGCACTGATTGCAAATCTTTGAGCAATTTTATCGTGGAGCATTCGCCTACACAAAAAAATAACTTGAATTACGATGTGCTACAACAATGTAGTGTTAAAATTGCAAATTAATTTGCGAGATATAAAATGCCATTAAAAACTAAATAAAACTTATCTAACTTCCGCTTACCGATCCACATTTTTAGGAACCTAAACTTTTAGTTTTTACGAAGGCTTCGTAGACATACTTTTTGGAATGAAGGTGAATATAATATACCCATAATATTTTTATGAACAATTAAGACAGTTATTGAAATACTAATGCAAAACGTAATGAAAAGGTTCTCATATAATTCCAAAAAAAGGACTTTTTATAGCTAAAGAAATAAAAGTAATTTGGAGTTTACTTACACGTAAGTGACTTGTTTGTCGGTAAAATAACTATAAATGTTGTACACATCCAAAATTAATCAAATTTAAAGAAATTCTATTTCGCAAAAGCTATAACTGAAATTTTAATACTATTTAATTAGATAATACAACTCAGCAGAGACTATGAAACTGTTTATATTGATTACTGAAGTTTTCTTCTGCAAATTTTAGCACATTTATGGATCAACACTAGTAAAAGATATAATAGATCTCACAGAAACGATAATTACGACTTAAAAAATCAGATGTTGATATCATTGAAAATTACAGGAGTTTAAATTTTGAAGTGCTATGGGAAATGGGGAACGCTTACGCCCAGCAGTGGACAGATATAGGCTGATTTTTATTGTGATATAAACACACCACATTTCAACACATAAATCGCTCTTGCTTCTACTGTAACTTAGCTATCCCTGCCTCTTTCAATCGATCTTATATCGTCATATATTCGTTACTCTGCATGTTGTGGGTTTGCATCCACTTGGTAGATAATTAATTTGGAGGAGGACTCATTTTAAGAGGATCCTAAACCCACCTGGAAATTTAAAATCAATTATATTCCTTTCCCTGTCTCTTCCGCGGCTTAAAAGTAGACTGCGGCCAATGTAAAAGCCAATGTGTATAGTATACCACAAAGCGAATTATTATTATTTTTTATATTATTATTTATTATTATATATTAAGTCTTGGCATTGTTTTGCTTTTATGAAAATTAGATAAACCTTAATATTCCGACCTTATGTTCATAAAGGATGGTAGGTAGTATTAAATTTAAAAAAAAATACTGTGTTTTGGACAACTTTTGGCAATTTTTTATCATGTATGAAATCTGTGTAAAAATTCTCAAAAGCTAAAGTTAGCAAGTACAATTATGACTTGAAAAACTAGATCTAAGGTCAATCTAATTTTTAATTTTAGGAAGCCCGACTGAGGAATTTTCCTTCCTATGCCATTGATCAACCTCTACATCAAATAAAAACAGAAGTTTGTCGCTATTCTTGAACCTGCATAGAGTTCTGAAATTACATTTCCAGAAATCAATATAAACCAAGCAAATAGTATCTCCACATACCTACAACTTAATTAAACCGCGAAACGAGCCCGTGTAT
The DNA here is from genome assembly GCA_014611495.1 of Limonius californicus. Classification (NCBI taxonomy): domain Eukaryota; kingdom Metazoa; phylum Arthropoda; class Insecta; order Coleoptera; family Elateridae; genus Limonius; species Limonius californicus. The sequence goes on along the minus strand of JABXWE010019738.1, from coordinate 6,954 downwards.
GTGTTTAAGTTTTATTAAAGGCAATTAAACTATAAGATTTTCAATTTCCTCGGTAATAAAACCGAGATGTGAAGGACGTACGAAATTATTGTCGGCCCCAGACAACCGTTTATTTGCCCTTGCTCGAAATTCGTGCAGGTTGTTCGTGCCCATAAAAAAAATAACCGGGGTATAGCGATCATCCCACGTAGCTACTTGTAAAATTTTTGATAAGATTACGCACTTAAAAATGAAGGATATAAAATGAATCCTCCGACGCCTTCCTCGCGTATGCAGATTGTTACCTTTTTTTTGATTTTAAAAATCCAGTCAACCCTTAAATTTACTCCTTATTGGGCTGCGAGCGTGGCACATATGGTGATTCTCAAATTGCCATCAAAAATTTACAGTTTTACACAGGGTGTGATAGGATTTGTGCCCATATCCAGGCAGCTCACGTACCGAAATGGAGCGGAATCAAAGCAGCAACGTACTGTGCCTAATTACAATACGCACAATGTGTAATTAACTCAAAAGCATGCGTATCTTCGAAAATTTATTTTTATGAGGCATGCACAAGCTTAATGCGGCAAGTACGCCGGTAATTACAATAAAAAGACGATACCAGATTCTATCTAGTATATAATTAAGCGAAGTTTTCCTTTATCTACAAACGATTAGCAAGTCTTTTAATAAAATATAACCATAAACACACATTCTACATTAGCAGGGAGTCGTAGAACGCCGTCTAGCTGACACTATCAAGGGATCTGCAATATGCATTACCGAGCCTGGGAGGAAATACACTTGCAGCAAACTTGTTGGAGATGAGAGATAAAACCTCTAAAATGACAGTATCGTGTGCACTTTTCTAAGTGTTGCGGCCAATTAATTCACTTATACATTCAAATGGTACATTTTTATTAAACATGTTGCCGTAATATGCAGATCTGCAACTGAATTAATTTATCCCCTAAGCTCGATACGCAAAATTGTGCAACTTTATTACCCAGAACGATCTCCCACAGTTTATCTCCCTTTGAAGAAAAAGAAACGCCGATGGGAAAAGCCAACGCATTGGTGGAGTTTCAGGGCTGCGAGACCCAAACAATTCAGAAAAAATTATCACAGTAAAAGCACAATTCGTCGTATCAGCAAAAAATATTTTGTAAGAATGAATCCGCAACATTTATTAATCATTCTTCAAACTTGCTTCGTACATAGCTTAATAATCACATCGTTGTACATGTTTATAAATTCCTAGCAATCTGAAATAAACAGAAATTAGCTGAACTCGTGGGACACGCACCACGCCTTGCATTAGTGATGTGAACTAGGACTGGCCAATACTACAAAATAAGTATGGAATATCGATAATATACTCGAAAGTATTGAGATCTCAAAAATATCAAATTATCAATAGTATCAGAAGCATCAAAGTATCAAAAAGTACCAAAAAGTTAGAGGTGTTAAAGAAGATTTCTCAGAAGTACGTGTGTTATGTATATTTCAAAGTCGGAATATTAGGAATATCAAAATTATCAGAAAAAAACATTTTAATAAAATAGTAGCTCTCTTTGAATCACTCTTACTAAATGAAAAACTGATAATAAACCCGTACATACTACAGTTACTTTCGAACATCAACGGTTTTATTTCATTGTCAATAAATAGTTCACCCCATACATACAAATTTTAACCTACAAATCTGCAGAAATGTCTCATTTCCAAGCAATGCGATATTGATACTTTGGTAGTTTCGATACTCTGGATGCTTGGATACTTTGGTATACTTTTGAATGCTTAGATACTTTTAGATACTGACATCAATACACGATATTAGCCACAATATCGATACCCTGCTGAGTCGTGGTGTAAACTGTCAGGTGTTTATTATTTTAATATCAATAACTCCTTCGATCGATCAATTATACTATCTATAGTATAATAATAATGCCTTTACGTATAAGAAGCAAAACCTTTTTGCTTGTTACTATCCGGAAAAACACAACACGACCAAGAACACATTTCAAAAATGTGTTAAAAACGAATCCTTTCTTACAACAAATTATCAAAATATGATCCCTAACCAAAAAATTGTAAAACATGTTTTCTTCCAGAAACAGCAAGGTAGGGGGTTTCCCTTTGCCTTGTCGATGATAGATCTATCTTCGTTTGCACTTTTATGCCCCAGCGCGCATGACGTTACCTCTATAATTCACTATGGCGTATAAATTTACTTATAAGAAATATCGATTTTACATCTTGTTTCTATTACTAGTCTCCTAAACATGATTGATAATTGGGTAGGAGTTAGCAATTTAGCTACTACCTACAGACTGATATTTACCAACAATAGTTTCCTATTCTACCATATATGGGGCACTTTTTTAAAGCTTAGAAAGTATATAAGTTGAAATAATATTATACGTTTTATGAGATAACGAAATGTAGACTTTACAATGCAATTTTCTTTTGGTTTTATTAATTTGATAATTTGATTTCCATCCTTTTTAACGGATTCGCCCAATGTTTACTGATATTTATTAATATTTAGTTGTTATACGGGCAAAATGTCCCCAATTAAATAGCATTATCCACTAGCCGAATTTCCACAAATTGCTAGAAGTTTGAACCAATTCAGCTAAAAATATAATTCGATAATTTTCACATTTTTTCCTCGTCTAAAATTAAAACTATAATATGTTCTTAAAATATTGATATAGTATATAATGTTCAAATGTTCCACAAATACTGCGCACCTAGAATGTTTATAACATAGCACCGTGACGTGCGCTTAATTTTTGCAGATTTTCTTACATCGATCCTGATAATTTAAGTCTCAAACTTGTATATTTGATATCGATACGTCAAAGCTGTCCTGCATACTACTTCAACAGTATTTATTGAGCTAATTAGTTTTTTTAAATAAACGACCGTGTCGAAATGTAAGTAGTGTACTGGTAAATATTCGTATCTGCTAAGTAATCGCGTAAATATTTACTGTTTTCGAATACGATATCAACGCAACGGTGTGTCTTGCCAGAATGCTGTTTTTGGAATGGAATTGGTTGTAACAAATCGTCTTCCCGCAATAAAACCGTACAATGTATACCCCAATTTTTTTATTCTCATCGAAAACTGTCCTCGTCCCATACGTACAAATACACACCGATATGCATTTTATATGATAAATGATCTTGCGTTATTATTGGAGAGTTTGAAGCAATGAGTTGAGGGAAAGATATACGGATTTAATAATACAATAAACACTCCAAACTTTCGATCTTACGTGCTAAACTACGCACATACATACATATGCAATATGGGAAATCACGATTAGTTTATTATTAAATTACAAAATTATTGATAATCAACCATAATTTATATTTAAGTTTACCAATTTGTGGAGTTGCTCACAATACTGTAGACTAGAAATAAATAACATAAATACATCGATTTACGGTAGCTAATCTATCATACAGTCTACGATAATATATAAAAACAGAAATACCTTAAATGCAAATCAAAAACTTGTATTTGTTGCAAATTAAATGCATGCTGAAGACTGATCTAAGAAGAATCTAAATAAAAGTATAAAAAAATATCATAAGGATAAGGAGAAATGAATTGACGATAAACACAATATGTACTACTGTAATAAGAAATGCAATGATATCAGTTTTTCTATAAATAGTAAAATATTGAAATGACCGGCAGAGCTTTTAAAATATTACTTTGAAAAATGGCTGCTGCCACCATTTAACGCTACAATTTTTAAAATCATGTTAGCGTACATATGGTATTCTTGCTATGCAGGGGAGGGAGCAAAATGTATAAAATCACTGTCATTATTCATTACAGTCTTTGGAAAGTTCCCATCATCTAGAGATATTCCGTCCCACATCATTGATAAAGCTTTTTGCTTTCCCACATCGTGTTTTTGCAAACCCTAAATAGACATTTTGAAACGGAAAAAGTATAAAGAACTTTCACACAAATCGAATGATTTTCCGCCAAAAGTTCTAGCTCAAAAACAAGACAGCTGTAATGTTCTGAAAGCTCCGAGTTTAAGGCCTGTTTTCTCAAAAACCCCATTGACTTTATCTTTAAGTTATTTTAGCTCTTAGGAATCAAAATTAAACTGTACTAAAAATTTCTGAAAATTAACCGATTGCAAAAATGTAAAACGACTCTAAAGATTTTGATTATATTTTATGGTGTGGTAGAGACCTAAAATAATTTTTTGTGCATTATCAAAGACCGACAGCAAGGCCTTCTATGAATGCTTTAACCGATCCTAATAATGTGGAGTTAATTTCAAAAATATTGTTCTAAAAGTGCTTCTAGTATTGTGATACAGTTTGTGGCCTAATAAAGCGACGAAAGACCTACAAAACGATTTATTATTCACTAACGGAGAGTTTTTATAAATTTTTGAAAATTTGTAATTAGTAAAATAAAAAAAAAACATTCTTGCGGTATGGGCATGTCCAAAGAATGCTAAACAACGAAGTGGCAACCAAGAGAAACAAGAAAGAGAACACGGCCGAGAACAGGTCAGAATGAGGAAATAGGAAACCTAAACAAATGTGAGATATCCAACAAGATGCTTGGATGCCCGGAAAACCCAGATAGAGGTTAAAAACGGAAAGAAGTGAAAATTTGAAAGCTTTGGAAATGATTTGTAAAGATACGATTACGTACATTTCGAAGTCATATAAAATATAACTATCTATTTCAAGTTGGTTATCACTTCCGGTTACACCAGAGGTGATACCAACTTCTAAACATTTCATATCAATCTTAAGTTTGCACGTAACATTCATGCTCTAAGCTCTATTTTAAATCCAACCTTTATAAAGATTCTATTGAAAGTATGAGAAAGTCCAGGCGAGGTAGTTAGTCATTTTTATGTCAGAATATAGCTAAGTATAGGTACTTCCGGAAATTATTTGAACCGTTTTTTCTAAACTGAATATTAACCACAGAAAATCGGTATCTCCATACTTTTAACTCGCTCTGTATTAAAACAATAATATTTGTTCCATTTTTTCGACTTTAGTATCGACCACTATCTTCCTATCAAAAAATATGAAACTTACTCTTGGGCGACCTAGATGTTATGAAAGTTTAAAACAACAACCGACCTGGCCATTTGGAGTTTACTGGCACGTTTCCTTTAAATTCGAAGTAAACAACAAACAATTAGATCTGCCAAAAGTGATAGCGGCTTGTTTGTTAGATTGTGCTTTCTGCAGCAGAAACATTAATTCGCAGATTAGATTATCAAGAAAAAACCGCAAAACCAGCGGGCAAATAAAAATAGCACTTCTAGTTAGTTACATCAAACGTATGTCCATAAAAACTTAATAACTCGTTTTATATTTTCAACTTATTTATCTCTGTAGGTGGCAATGTAATTTTATCATTACAGTGTATGCTTTTTTGTGCCAACATGATTATTTTATCAACTTCCGGTGTTTTATTGTTCAGACGGAGTTTGCATTGAAACACACATATCGCGTTCTACCTCATATACCACTGCATAATACTAGAGGGACTCATTATTTATGCATTACATAAAAATTACCCTTTTCAAATAAACGTAACCTTGAGTAGATTTCATCGGGAATTAAAAACTTCAATATGAAAACGTTTTCCGGGGCAAGCTCCATAATTTCGGGCATCATTCAAATCCGATCGATTTGGAAAACCCTAATCGAGAATCAGGATAGGGATAGTTCTGTAATTGATACCTGATAACGAGGCGAGAACTAAGTTGCTTTGATTAGCCCTTCTTGTGGTGTAAGTAGTCCCATGACGGTCCCTCAACCCGAGGACTGTGGTTTGCGACTTTAGACTGTGGCTCGGGCAGACAGTTTTCATTGCACCTCACCACAGAGATTAAACTCCCATCAGTGCAACCAACGCCCTGTGTGACCGCACTCTTAAGCACACTTTGTGGAGGCACTTATCGTTAGAATTTTGCCATGAATATTTTTATTATACCGGGTGGGGCGACAAAATCGCATCCTATTTGAAAGCTGATAACTTCCCACTTGCTACAGATATTAAATGATATTTTTAAGCAACTATGGAACAAAAACCGAGGTCTATTACGCAAACTTTTAACATAAAAAGAATTAAACAATAGCAACGTATAGTTGACTTTTCGGGCTCGTATTAGATGGTACGACTTTCGGCAACATTACTGTAAAACTAACTATACTTTGCTTTGGTAGTTCACTGAAAATGTATAATTCTGAAGTTTTGTTTCAGTTCAAATAGTTAAATTTAAAGAAAATGCTGACCCAATAGCCATAATTCTATTTTCAAGTTTTCTTAAATTTACATGAATTTCTCTTCTTTGGGAATAAGTTGAAGCTTTCTTAAATCTACAAAGAGTTCTCTTCTTTGAGAATAAATTCAAGCTTTCTTACATTTACAAAGAGTTCTCTTTTTTGAAAATAAGTTCAAGCTTTCTTAAAATTACAAAGAATTCTCTTTGTTTAGGAATAACTTCAAGCTTTCTTAAATTTACAAAGAGTTGTCTTCTTTGAGAATAACTTCAAGCTTTCTTAAATTTATAAAGAGTTCTTTTCTTTGGGAATAAGTCCAAGCTTTCTTAAATTTTCAAAGGGTTCTCTTCTTTGAAAATAAGTTCAGGTTTTCTTAAATTTACAAAGAGTTCTCTTCTTTGGGAATAAGTTCAAGCTTTCTTAAATTTTCAAGGAGTCCTCTTGTTTGGGAATAGGTTCAAGCTTTCTTAAAATTACAAAGAATTCTCTTTTTTTAGGAATAAGTTCAAGCTTTCTTAAAATAAAAAAGGAGTTCTCTTCTTTGAAAATAACTTCAAAATTTCTTAAATTTACAGAGTTCTTTTCTTTGGGAATAAGTTCAAGCTTTCTTAAATTTACACAGAGTTGTCTTCTTTGGAATGAGTTCAAGCTTTCTTAAATTTACAAAGCGTTC
>JABXWE010019737.1:0-14276 GCA_014611495.1 Limonius californicus | reverse complement strand
AGAATATTCTGAAGAATAGAAACATAAAGGAAGCCACGAAACCCTGAGATAAGAAGTAAAAGCCGAGGTATTTTAGCAAGGTGTGAGAACTTTGATTTACAAGTTGCAAGTCACTAGTACAATTTACCAAAAGGGATCGGAATATAGCAATATATATATATATATATATTGTTGTGATATCGTATTATTGGGTGTGCAGGTGCTTCAATATTTTATTTGTGTTCCATAAATCTTATACTGATGATAATAAACCAGGGATGTTGTGTGATGGGTTTGGAGCTTTCTATAATCTGTTTCTCTTTCGGCTTAAATCTATTCGAAAACATATTTAAGATCAATTATTTATTTTCTCTGGAGTAGAAAGGAATGATTAGTAATTCCTATCCATTGCATGCGGTGTCCGATGGTTGTTAGATATTGTGTAATTTATTTGTAGATAGGAGGTTGTGTATGAAAATGTTGATCGTTATTGGTAATAGGGAAAAATGAACATTTATTGATTAGTTACGATAAAAATCAGAAAAAAAGAAGAGGTGTGAATTTATGTTCTACGTATAAAAGTCGAAATTATTATTGTTCAGTTACGATAAAAATTAGAAAAACGAAAGATGTGTCAATTTATGTTCTTCGTATAAAAGTCGAGATTATTATTTGTTGAGTTACGAAAAACATTATATAAATAAAGAGGGGTGTTTTTGAGATAGTTGTTACTGAATTTTGTTACTTCGGATATTGTAAAGCTTTTGTCTAAGCTGGTGAATAAATTTCCAAAGAACAATAGTTATATTTTTTAAATTTCTTCTTATACAAGAATAATAACTGAAAGATTTGACTACTCATTACATATGTCCTGGAGAAGGTCGAAGTAAAGAGAGTTTCAGTAGGAGCCAAACTGGAAGTTAGAACAGCTCTGGACAGCTGGTAGTAGTGTTTTTGGACTGACTGCGGGGATCTGCAGAAGCAAGAGGTCAGTGGTCTATCATTGTGACAACGAACAAGGTGGGTGAAACATTAAACTAAAGTTCTGGTCGTAATAGAGAAGAATAAATTGTGTTTTTTTTTGTATATGTGTTTTAGTTAGTAATCTTAAAATTTTGTAAAATCAGAGGGCATACCTGTAATGGATTGTAAATTCTGACTTCCTTATCAGTTATAATCGAAAATTCATTATTTTTCTAAATTAAATAGAGTTGTAGTGAATTCCAAGACATTAATACAGCATTCACCCTGAGAGTTTCATATAGTCGTGGTATAGAATGTGAGTTACCTTCACTAATCGTAATACGTTGTTTTATCTTGAGATTAAGTTGATTAATTATATCGGTAATTTCTTTCTTTGGTTGTTCTACGTATTAAGGTGGGAGGCATACACAACAATATATATATATATGTATGTTGGTTTTGATATTTCCGCGAGTGTTGTATACTATGATTGACTTCCAGGAATTCTTCCACGTACCAACTTCTTGGTCCTGGGACGGACCGGGGTGGTTGCCTTGCCGACGTTTCGGCAAAATCACATTTGCCATCTTGGTCTTGTCGCCATACACCTAACGGTAGAAAGGCATAGGATTAAGTAAGTAAAGGTCTTGTCGGATAACTTTCTGCTGGTGCTTCTTGTAATACGACAGTCGTAAAACACCAAAATATTCCTTGCAACATTCCTCAGATATTGATATTCTACACGACATATTTCCAATAGAGCATAAGAAAGTTGACAATTAACATTTTTCAATTAAGTAAATAATTTATTATGAACATATTCAAAGTTAATAAAAATTAACACAAACCTTTCTTACATACATAAGAACATTATTTCCAATATATTTTTCTCTAAAGAAAAGTATTACATTCACAAATTAACATTATTATGTATATCTAGCTGGAAAAACTATTATATTTTTTACTCTCTCTTAGAGTGCTTTATCTCTTACGAGACGTAGTAATATTTTTACTAATATATATGAAATTACAGCTCAAGAATGCACAGATAAGGTTGAAAAGTATCCTCTATGCTTTCCCAAAGATGAAGAGCAATAAAACAACCTGTTTCGAAACCTTGAAGACAAGTTACACAGAAACGACTGATCAAATTCCGGGATCGGAAGCTAACATTTACATCGTATTTGAATTATTGTGATTAAACAATTCATTTAATACAGGATAGCTTAAATAAGCTATATTAGAATTAGCAATAAGTTAAGATATCTCAATTAGAGCATATTGTAATACAGCAATATATATACACATCTTTTTTTGCAAAACCTTAATTAAATGAAAATCAGCCTTAAAACTTTTAAAACAAAAATGTTGCCATCCACATCCACGTGTAATAAAATCCGCGTGGTAGTTAGATCAAAGAACAACCTCAATTTTAATTAATTAAAATGAATTAAACGCGTAACAATACTTTTGAACAAAAAAACCAAACATTATATCATTATATGGGATATTTTTTGTGTTTAACCTGGTTTGTGTATATTTTTATTCAATTTAACTTACGCAGTTAAGGAGATCTTAAAATTTGTAATTTAATTTATCACATCCCGCAGGGGTTCAAACCAGCGTTTCTATTTAAATAATCATGAGACAACGGAAAATAATGCAGGAAATAAAAATAAATTTCTTATAAAAGCTTGTAATGCTATTTTAATTTCTGTGAGATAATACATCTCGACTGTCTGCGAGGCAGTTTGAGCATTATTTTTCTACTAACGCTTGCTTGGATGTAGTAAATTTCTCCGGGGACAGCGCAGCAGAAATAATGAAAATAAAAACTTGCTTTTTGTCTTTCCGCGCCGTTAATTCATCTTTCCGCGGATTCCCATTTTATCGGGTTTCCTCGCAAGAAAAAATTATAATTCTTATCTGCCTTGGGTTTGACCAAATCAGGGGTTGCTCAACGTGACGTTTAACGAGCTGATATACCAGGGAGGAAATAAACTGTTTTTATTTTTGAGCGTGCTACATTTAAACTTTCATTAAGTTCGAAAACTATCGTGGAATTTTTATGCACTTCCGGCGAATTTAGTCAGATTAAAATTGCTCCATTGTCGTCCTGTAAAAGGGTTTTACAACTCATAAAGTTTTACTGCTCCCCACTTTTAAATAATTGCCGATTCGCTCTAATCCGTCGCTCATGAACTTTGATTGCGGTTTAATCCTTTTTTGTTTCATTTTCGTGTGTTCTCCGCGCCGTTGTGTTCCAACATTCAGGTCTCTGCAATTAATCTGAATATTTTACACGAGGTCACGTATAAATCTGCTGCTGCGTCAAGTTATGCAAAGCAGCAGGCCTTCAAAAACAACACAAAGGTGTCAGAAAGTAAAACACAATTCTAGTTGAATTTTCTAGACAAGCCCCGAAGTTCTGCCAACTTGTTCAGATAACATCAGAACTGGTAACCCCAATTTCTTTGATCTGGAGCGTTATTAATGATCTCTATAGAGGCCACAAAGGAAAAATGACTGTATTTTCGTTTCAGTAGTCACTTAACTGTATTGCGGAGCCAAATTAGGCTATACCTTATGAAGCTATCGCAAAGAAAAATCAAGAGGAAATTTATTGTCAAATTGTTTATGTCAACAAGTATGAAATAGGTCAGCAAAGCTGAAACATTAACTTTGGGACTTATCACAGACAAATTTTTAAATTACGTTTATGTGAAGGGTGCTTATCTTGATGGATGAGTTGTGGAACTTAAATACAAAAACCTCCCAAAAATGGGCAAGGAAATGAAGCTTCCTAAGATAACATAGCTCAAATACGAGAATGTTAATAACATATACACTGTTAATAGTAACTGTTAGTTTTCCTGAAAAAATTAAGATTGGCAATTACATAAAATTCCTAATAACTGATTAATGTCAACCGATCATTAGTTACTCAGTAAGAAAACAACATGTAATCAATAAACAACTTCTTTAATTTTTCTAACTTACTTATTTCCAGTAATTATTCTGTTACATATATTTCCGTTCCGTAAAACCTAAGGCTACGTTCGTTTGCATTTCTGGCTTCGACGTTTTTCAGCGGGCTTTTAAGAATCAGGTAGCGTGGGCGTAGGCTTTAGAAAAAGCGCCCCTACAGAAGTGCTACTGTAAATCCAATCTGCCGATTATAAGGTTGCGTTTGTGGGCCCAAAACAAATTCTTTGAAAGGCTCCAACCGTTTTAAGTCGATTTTACGAGAGGCCAGCCTTAGTAGATGAATTTATTTTACATCAAAGAAGCTATTTTTGTGATTTCTGTAATATTGTGAATAAAAACATCCCGGGTCTTTTAATTTCTCCGGACTAAGATTTGTATGGCAAGTCGTTATAATACAAATCAGTATTAAAAAAATGTGTAAAATATATAAAAGTGACTGTTAGTAGGTGCCCTTCTATGATTGAAGGTACTTGTGACCATATATATTTTGCTAGACCAATATTATTACTTTAAATAACAAGATGTTTTCAAACATTTTAACCTTTATTATTTGTTGAAACGTTAATAACATAGTTCCTCTGCATTAATATAAATTGCATTTATTTATTTATTTTGTTCTTAACTATCTGTTCTTCTGCTTCTTCTGTAAGGCTTAGGCCTTCAGACCTGCGCAGCCATACTTATCTTAGGTCTTCCTATCGATCTACCTCTGACATTACAGTTTAGCGTTCGAAGCAGTATTTTTTCTTCTTCCATTTTTTGAAAATGTTGCTTCCATTTTTATTTTCCATGATTACTTTCCCAATCAATTGTTCTATTTATAAATTATTTCAGATATCTTTATTTCTTTCCTTATCGTACAACGTTATAATTTCTCAATCAATCAATTAATTTGGTGATATGAGTAAATGGTTAGAATCAGAGGAATTTTTAATGAAGAAGGGAATAAAGAAAGGCGATAGTTTAACCCTACTATAAATCGCAATATACATGAAACAAATGCTAAAAACAGATGAAGATATAATACTAAAAGCCCTTATGGATAACTGGAATTTAAATCCAATATATCTACATAGTCTAGCTTACGTAGACGACATAGTGATTGTCCCAGAAAACCCATCTAATATGATAAACATAGCTTCATCATTAAAAAAAGAACTGGAAATTGTAAAAAGCTATGGATACTTGGGAAAAACAATTAATAAAGACGGCAGGATAGACCAAGGAGTTTTTAGCAGGATAGGAAAAGCAAGCCAAATATACTATCAGATGCACAAGACAGTAATAAGGCAAAAGAGAAGTAAGTACAAAATCTACAAAAGCTACAGGTATACAACAGCGTATATATCGGGTGGAAATTTTAAGTAGAATAAATTTTGTAACTCGGGTGTACAGTATTTCTGTAAAATTTTCTACTACACGCCAATGTTAGTTGTTCACTGGCTACATGGCAGCCTTTAAGTTCTTAGTTTATCTTCACCTAGAGAGGTGCAATCACCCTTAAATTGTTTTTGTGAAATGTGAAGGTATGCCAAGTGACACATCGTTTGAAATCTTATTTCAAGAGGAATCCATTGCATGTTTTATTGTCAATTATTCTAACGCGCTACTTAAAAAACAAAAAAACCATACAATAGAAGTGAAACGTTGTTTAATGTAGAAGAAGGTCAAAATCTGCACAATGTCTTTCTTAAAATAAAAACCAATCGATGATTAAATCCATTAGATTTTGTAACATTTCCGGTGAAATTTACCTGATTTCATGTCTGATACATTGCTGCATAATTTCAATGTTGCCCGGTATCAGACGTGAAATCAGAGCAAAACATTACAAATTGTAATGAGAACGAATGAAAGACCGAAATGAATATTTGTAGCAAGACCCCAAGCTAGCAGGGAAGGCCGAGAACGCAGTGGGAAGGCAGAATCGGTACAATGGCAGAGTGTAGAAGAAAAATGGTCAAAAAGCTTAAAATGTGGATCGAGGATCCTACGCTTTATGGTAAAGAGTTAAATCCAGAAAGAAGCATCAATCAATTCATAGCCTTTCACGTCCCACGATTGAGCACCGGCCTTTTCTCTGCTACGTGTTTCTGCTCAGCGCTAAAGTTGCAAACTGGATTGGAAAATTATGTGATGGGTTGCTCAAGATTTTAGGGAGAGCGCCCACCAAAGTCGCGTAGCATATGATGTGGTGCATGCATGACAGTAGCGTGGCAGTGGCGATGCACGGATATAACTTGAGAACACATGGGAGTAGCGAGGCATATGATCTGACGAGAAGACAGTATTAAAAATGTCGTTCTCAGAAGATGAAGATATACTAGCTTTAGTAAATTTAGCTAACATTAATAAAAATCGTCCGAAACGTCGATACTTTGTGCATCCTTACTGGAAAGAGAAGAGAACATGTAGTGCATTCAGTGTATTCAAGGAATTGAATATGTACCCGGAGAGATATCAGTCATTTTACAGAATAAAAAAAGAAACCTTTGATTTTTTACTTAACAAAATTAGACTTGTGATTTTAAAGAAAGATACAAATTACAGACGGGCAGTATCTCCAGAAGAACGTGTTTTAATAACATTAAGGTAAGTCATAATTTTCATAAGTACATATAGGAATAAAAATAAAATAGTATTTGAAAATTATAATACTAAAACTGAAACTTAAATGTATTATGAAACAAACTGAAAGTTATAAAAGAAAATGAACGTAAAGAATTAAATGTCATTAGGTAGTCCTCCGAACTGTAGGAACTCTGTCAAGTTTTGTGAGATTCTACTTTGGGTAACATTTTGCATCTCTTCCAATGATCTTCTGTTACTGTGCATGGATTAAAAATTGGATTCATTTGTATTGCAAGTAACATTCTGCATCTCCATCTGTGATCTCCTGTTACTCTCCATGAATCGAAACCCAGATAAGTATTTTCTTCCAAAATGCTCCCAGCGCTCGATAATATTCCTATTTTAAAACGTCTTTTTTGACTATCGTTGATTTATTTCATATCTGGTAGAACACTCATTAAAAATGAGACATCTGGATCTTCATATTTGAATTCCGTAGTGGTTGCTTTTTGCAACGCTGCCCTTTTGCTCTGAAAATAGTCCATTGCAGATTTGTTTACATCTTCAAGTGACGCTACAGAGCTCATACGATATTTTTTTGCTGCTGTAGTAGGTGTGTTTGTATCTTGGCGACTATCATTGCGAACATCACCTGATGACTCGGTCAAGTTAAAGAAAGATTTGCGGTAGGTATCACCTGTTGAGTTGTGACCATTACTCGATGATGGGAAAGGACTTTGACTTTCCAAATCTACTTCAGATTGGGAATCATTAACTCCGTCATCGTTATCGCGGTCACCACTGTCAAAGTCATTGGAATGATCTACTGTTTTACTTTTACTTGGCAATGCTATTACGACGTTGCTTTTAATCTCTCGAGATTTGGTAAACGGCAGTACTCAGCAAAGTAGTAGGGCCTTTTCTTTTTTGCAGCAGACCCAGAACGTGTATAACTGTATTTTAAGTGCCGTGTATATGAGCCTCTCAAATTTTTCCAACGTTCTCTGCAATCTGAAGCTGAAAAAAATAAATGTTGAAATCCTAATTTTGATACAATTGTTTCCAGATATTTTGCTACTGGCTGTTCGTTTAAAGTACTTTCTTTTTATTTTTTGAGAGGACATACTACAGTTCGAAAAATTATATTAGAAGCATCAAAAGCAATCTGGGAAATATTGCAACCAGAATATATTCCTAGCACATCCAGTGAATTATGGCTGAAAACAGCAGATCGGTACTGGGAACTATAGAATGTACCTAACTGCTGTGGTAGTATTGACGGAAAACCCATACGAATTAAAGCTCCCCCAAAATCCGCGTCAGAATATTTTAATTACAAAGGTTATTTTTCAATCGTATTGTTAGCTGCTGCGGACGCAGACGGACTATTTCTTTCCGTTGATATTGGCGAGTATGGACGACATAGTGATGGTAGGGCACTGAGGGAAAGTCCATTTGGAAAAGCACTGGCCAACAATCAGCTTCATCTTCCAGAACCCACTCAATTGCCGGGAGATAATAAAAATTCAGGTTTTCCTTATTATTTTGCAGCGGATGAAGCCTTTCCCGTCACTAACCACATAATGAAACCATATCCTCGAAGGAAATTAAATAATAAAAAAGAATATTTAATTATAGATTCTCTAGAGGACGAAGGTCTGTTGATTGTGCCTTTGGTTTACTAGCGTCCAACTTTAGAGTGTTGGAGACGTCAATATGCTGTGATGTGGATAAAATTGATAGCATCATTCAAGCTGTCTGCGTATTACACAATTTTATACGCGTTTGTGATGGAGTTTTTACGATTCCAGCGGTACAGCTGAAGAAATATCCGGCTAATAATGAAAGACATGAAAATATACCTCAAGGGAGACACCAGAGACCTACAAATACTGCACTAGAATTAAGAAATCAACTGTGTTATTTCTTTGTACACCCCAATGGAGTATTGCCTTGGCAGGAAAACCATTGTATTTAGCTCCTTATTACAACCATGTTATTATTGTACGTAATTGTAAATGTCCATAGTTCTGCCAACAAATAAAGTTGTTTATTATACTTACCGTATTCTTTTAATTTTTTTACAATCTTTTCCCACACCAGGTCGTGCACATTTCTGTTTGAATATTCGGCACTTGTGTTATCATAAATATATGAATTCGCCTCAATAAGCGATACAAAACGTATATTAAAGTCCAGATCGTCTTTCATTTTTGTTTAATTATACGCTCTTCAACGGTAGACTGGAGTGGTGGCTAAACACCACGTAACAGAAAGTAGAACATGCTCTATTTTTATTGCAGAAAGGCGGTGGGAAGGCAGAATAGGTAGAATGGCAGAGAATAGAAGAAAAATGATCAAAAACTTAAAATGTGGATCGAGGATACTACGCCTTATGGTAAAGAGTTAAATCGAGAAAGAAGCATCAATCAATCCATAGCCTTTCACGTCCCACGAATGAGTACCGCCTTTTTCCCTGCCACGTGTTTCTACTCAGCGCTAAAGTTGCAAACCGGATTGGGAAATTATGTGATGGGTTGCAACACAACATTTTAGAAAAGGAGCCCTATGCCAACTAAACTATACTTTTCTACCGCATTTCGGTCGTCTGAATTTTATTTTCATATATTTTGTTATCGTCAGTTATATTTAAAATCGCACAGTTGGTCGAATGTTGTGATATCAATTATTATTAATCAACCATTCCTGCGCGCATTGGATCCAATCCTCTAAAGGCTATACATTTGGTTTTACTTATGGAGATGATAAAATTGTATTTATTGATTATATTATTAAGAAAATTTGTTGAACTTTGTAGAGAATCCTCTTTTCTATTATGTGATCATCTGCGTATAGTAAAGTTGTCAATGTATTAAAAACCAATACGCAGAATCAAGCTACTTTCTGTTACAATTATCTAATTATTTCATCTATGTACATGTCAAATAGGATGGCGACAAGCTACATACCTACCGTACCCATGAACTTATTCATATTCTTATTTCTTTTCTTATGCTTCCATTTTCATTTTCTATCACATACATGGCCTATAGCTTCATTCTATTCACCTCATAAAGCGGCTTTGAATATGAATATTACTGGCATTTTTTATTATGTTCTCAATGCTTTCTACTATTTTATTTAGGATAAATACGTAATCGGCAAAGGATCTTCCTTTTCTAAGTTTTCTCTCTTCGGAGAGTATTGTTTCAGCTATTGCTCTAAACCGCATAGTGATGGTCTCGAGTATATTTTGTTTGCGCTATTACGTCGGATATCTGCTACTTGTGCAATGTTTTGCAGAAGTGGCGTGACGTTATAGTATTTAAAATATTCTATCATAATTACATTGTAAAGTAGAATCCATATCCATAGTTGCAATTTATTACTACACGAAACACTATTTTTCATACTTGAAATTAGTCAACAATCAAGTTTACAACAAACTCAGAGCATCTACTGATTGCAGCCCAAAATATTTAATATATAAATTATATGAAATGCCGCATACTGAAAATACCATATCATGAAAATGACCATCTTCGTCATCAAATCACTAAGGAACTAAGTAAGTAAATCATTGATTCTAAAAGAAAATCTACTCAGTTTTTTAAATGAGTATCATTATACTTACAAGGTAATCGTTTCATATTTGACCTATGAAGAATGTTTACAATTAAACAGTTCAAAATCTAACCTATTTACAATCGTTGCTTGAATGACATATGATATTGATACTGAAATTATAGATTTCTTTATTTCAGTAGCTGTGAATATAGAAATCCTATAGTGTTAAACATAGTCACTTAAGGTTGAGTCTATCTAGAGACCATAATTCGCTCTGAAAAACCTAGATATTACGGCGGTACCCAGGAATCGACCTCGGGACCTTCACTCCAATCCCACTTATTCCACAAATGCCTGGGATTTTTAAAGCAAAAAGCGGGCCATTACCCATTTGCGTTGTTGATCCTATTTTGGATTTTCGGAAAATATAGATGAGTTTATGTTTATAAAATTTATTGAATACAGTTACAACATGGAGTCTACGTGCAGTATACATCTAGTCATTTTATTCGGGTTTAATTCTAAAATTATGTGGATATTTAATAGCAGCCCTTATTATTTGTAGGTAATTTTAAATATGTTTGATGGGAGCTAGCTAAATTTAAATAATTTGATACGAATTTAAAACTCCTTCGGATTGCATAAATATGATTCAATTTTAGTTAATACATGCTCAAATATTGTTATTTCCTAACCGAAATACAATCAATAGGTTTTGTTGGGACAGCGTTGCGAGATAGAGACTTCAAGCATGGTAACCCTGAGCTTTATGTTGTCATATTTATACAACTGTCAGTAAAGAATGTGTTTAGAAATAGTAATGATAATTTAAAATCGTATTATTAGCAATCAAAAAATTATATAGCCCCCTAAATAGAAATCCGATGTTTTAAGTTTAATCAGTTTTGGTACGCACGAACTATTCAAATTTAATATTATAATAAATGATGCGTTTATTTAATATTTTGGAACATTAAAATGTTTTGCCTTATCTTACAACAATATTCTGTATTTCTCCAAAATATGCTGTTGATCACTTGCGAAATCTTTTCAAGCTACTTACTTACTTACTGGTATTACTTTATACAGTTTGCTAAGACTAGCATCTTCTTTTCAGTGTAATTTCGATTTATTAACAACATTTCCTATTATAAAACAAAATATTGTAACATCATAAAATAAATGATTACAGACTGTTCAATAATGTTGCACCCAAACCAATGACAGTATCAAAACCGGAAGTGTCCCATGCAACCGTCAAAGTCAATCTCATTGACGTAGCAAATTAATTCTGTTTCGGATCGGTCCGAACTGTTTTACTAAAGCAATGAATCACAGAGAAGACGAATATGGGAGACAAAGTATCTCCCGGAGTAATTTATGTTTTGGGATCAAACGGATGAGGAGTCTGCAAAGTGAACTATCTCCATCTTGTGCGGTGACGTGGAAACATCTTAAATTGCTGCCTGGATTACCCAAAAAACGATTTAATATAAAGGCTTATTGCAGAAATGAAAAACAAATACGCTTCGATAAAAAGAAAGCTAACCACCATTTTAAACGTAGCGTGTATAGTTTAAACTAAAGTAAATTAATTAATTAGTTAATTGATTCAGTAGTCTATTTTGTGTAAACCAACAGATTATCGAATTAGAAAATGTGCTTAGAGGTATTACCCAGATTCTTCCGGACGAACTTAGCCATAGTGTGTTACCCAAATTATGTTTTCCAATCTATCAGTTACTTGGAAATATAAAGACTAACAGTTTGATACGTAATGACACTACGGATAACTGTCTTCAGTGGTCAGTTAATTCAGATTAGTTATCATAATCCAATTTTTAAAACTAAGATGTGCTTTCAGCTACTTTCATACTTTTTTTCTATTTCGTTTGTTACATTTTCTCTTGTAAGGCAAGTAGGCACCAATGGATACACAAGTTTAGACTGTATATAGGTACCGTGAGTTCAAAAAGTAATTACATATCGGTTGGCCATGGAATAATAAAATAATGTCTAATGCAAGCTTTATATACCAACTGACGTTTAGGCACAGCCTTTCTAGCGCCACCTAGCGCAAATAACTAAAGAAGCTGTTCACAATGACCACCGTTTTCCTGCAGACACTAATTTACTCGTCTTTTCATACTATTAAAAGCATTATAAGAATTTGAGGATTGAGGATTGGCACACTGTTCCGTAATTCTGTTTTGCAGTTCCTCGATATTGTTAATAGGGGTCTTGTATACATAATTTTTCAGATAAGGAAGTAAGTAATCTTTTTTTTTTTTTTTTTTTTTAGTATTAATAAACTGGGTCGACACACATGGGTCATGCACAGTTGTGGTATTACATTATTACAATTCACTTAAGATATATTATGAATCGTGATAATTTACTGTTGTGTTATTTTAGGCACCGCTAGATAAACTAATTTTTGCATCTGATTTGCTAGTCACTATCACTTAATATCACATCCTGGGGAAGTCTTGGTTTCAGTCTAAGGTTGTGTGATCGTTGACCAATTCCGTAGTGGTTGATTGCTGGACAGTTTCCTATGTTAGCAAAAAACTTTTTTGTTGTAGTTCTTATAAAGTCACTTATTGAGGGAATATTTAGCTCTCGACTAATTTGTTCATTGCGCATAAACCATGGCGCATTGGTGGCTACTCTTAAAACTTTATTTTGAAAGGTTTGTAACTTTCGTACGTGAGTATTTGACAAGGTACCCCATACCGAGCACGCATACATCAGAGCTGACCTCAGAATCGACGTATAAATTAGTAGAGTGCACTCAATCTTCAATGGCGAGTTTCTATTTATTACAGGGTAAAGAACTCTTAGTTTGTTGTGAGCGTCATTCAGCTTTTGATTTATATGTGCTCCCCAAGTGAGACGATGGTCCAAGTATACCCCCAAGTATTTCACTGTCTCATCCTTGCCATTCCATTTAATTGGTTTTTCATCTATTAAAATACTTTTTGGAGTGTTGTATCGTCTTAAAGTAAATATTTTTGCTTCGCATTTGCTGCTGTTTAATGAGATGTTCCAGCGATTAAACCATTGTTGTAGTTCATCCGTGGCGTGTTGAAGAGTCGCTACAGCGGTGTCAATGTCGTGATTTTGTGATATAATCGCAGTATCATCAGCAAACATTGCGAGGGAACAGTTTGTGGGAAGAGGAATATCATACATATAGATATTGAACAACAAAGGGCCCAGAACAGAACCCTGAGGTACTCCGGCTTTAATGTTTTTGATATTAGAAAAGGTTCTATTAAGACGGGTGTTGAAAGTTCGACCATATAGAAAAGAGTGGATGATATTGGTAATGTAATTGGGGATTTCCAGTTCTAACATTTTGTAAAGTAAGCCTCCATGCCATACCCTATCAAAGGCCTGGGCCACATCGAGAAACATGATAGCAGTATACTGCTTATTCTCAAATCCCTTAATTATTGTTTCACTGATTTCTGCACTAGAAAAGATCTCAATGAAATGGACTACACTACATTCATGAAACAAAGTTCCTTGTTGTACGAAATAGAAACCGCTCTGGATTATGTAATTAGAAAAGCAGATCGATTGACAAACAATGTGACAACCAATAGGGCTGAGTTTTATATGTCTTTAGTTACAAAATTTACTGGAGGAAAGCGTGTCAATTACACAAAGCACAAATCTTATTTTAGGAGGTGTATAGGCGCGGGATTAAATTTTAATCATGGACCAAGTTGGCACGGAAATGTATTGCAAGCTCACTCCGGAGTTCATTTTCGCAAATTTTGCGAAAATCGCGCAAAACAGCGTATTACGAGAGTGAAGAAAAGACATGCGTTGGCGAATGAACAATCTTCCCACAAACGAGAAATTCATAAACATGACAAGGGTGGAGAAATTGAATACGGTCCAAATGCTGCTCAACCAGACCTCACTGAAGAAGAATTTGGTAATAAAAAAAAAAAAAAATTTTAGATAATTTTGAATTGGACATAACGATTGCTCAAGAAATTGAGCAAAATGCGCGAGGACAGAATGAAAATCTTCTTTGGAAAGCAGCGCGTCGTAATAGACTGACAGCTTCAAATTTTGGGAGAATTATTAAACGTTTTGCATATACCTCCTGCCATAAAACGGTTTATGATATAATTTATAGATCAAATAAGGAATTAAAAACTGCGGCAATTGTCTATGGCCGTATAAACGAG
>JABXWE010019736.1:0-15457 GCA_014611495.1 Limonius californicus | reverse complement strand
GCCCAAAAACCGGTTTAAAAAACCGTTATTAAACCGGCCTAAATAACCGACTTAACAAACCGGTCTAAAAAAGCGGATTAAAAAACCGACCTAGTAAACCGGCCCAATAAACCGTCCTAAAAATCCGGCTCAAGAACCGGCCTAAAAAACCGGTTTAATAGACCGGTTTAAAAAACCGGCACCGAATCGGACTCAAAAAAACCGGGTAGTCGGTTAACCGGTTATCCGGATATTGGTTTCTTACAAAAAACCGGTTTTCGGTTAACCGAATAATCCGGTTTATGCTGCCAGCACTATAATAAGAATGCGCGCTTTTTTTTACATGGTCTCCCCCACAGGTCTAATCCATGTCTCTCTCAAAATCAAAAAATCAAAGTTCCTCTTCCTCATCGTCTTCTAGAGGAAATAGTGACTCATTATTAAAGTCATCATCAGCGATTAATGAGTCCTGTTGTGATCCTCCTCCGCTCTCGTGATCGAGGTCTATGAAGATGTTGTCTATCTCATCGTCCTCTTCCAACGTATTTTCAGATTCGGATGGACTTGCGTTGAGACAGGATTGATCATGACAGTATCCACAGACAACTGAGCATGGCAATCCAAGCTTCCTGCAACCGCAGTTTGTTCCACAACCTTTTGCACCATTGCATATGAAGGAGTTCATCAGGCGCTGGTGGTAACAAAGTCTTTACCCGTTCTAACACATTTTGTTTCATTACCCAACCCCACTGTTCAGGATTTAATTCATTTCCCAACCAAATCTGAATTTGATAATAAACTCGAAGTAGGAGGGGCTGGTAATTTAACAGGTTTGTTCAACCTTGTTGATTTCGCAAAAACAAGGTAACGGAAGTTATCAAGTGACTGCTCTTTAAGAGGTGCTCCATATATAGCCAATAAAAACTTGATTCCACTTTGTATGATAACTTCAGGAGAACAATTCGTTTGATGAAACACTTCCGCTGAGCGCTGTAGATCTTGACGATTTTGGATCAACTTCAAACCTTTTTTTTTACCGCGATTGAAAAGCGCAGATGTTGTATCGCATCCCGTTATAGCGCGTGCAAATAAAATATGTTGTTTGCAGTTCGTGTATCCATCGATCTTATTGAGAGAATACATTTTTGTTTGAACATTGCCTTTGCCGGCTTTTAAAAAAAGAATTCGCTGATCTGTAGTAGCACGTGCAATAAGGATAACAAGCAAATCTACATCTTCTCCTACAACAACAGTTGTATTTCTACGTGATCATTCAAGTATAGTCTCTATTATGAGGACGTCGGCATCGTCCCGAGCTCGCTTAGTAGCAATGTGGGAAGCAGCAAATTTTTTTATCAACATCGAAATAAATCTATGCTTATTTCCACGATTTGCTAGAAATTTTTCTTTACTCATTGCTACCGGCATCATATCATCAAACAAAAAATCAGAAGAACCGGAAAGTGTATTACATCGTTGAATTTGTTCAATTGCTTTGATATTCTTGGTCGAATCATCATAACCATCAAATACGAATATTATATTGGAACCGTAATGGCGTTTTAGATAATCAATATATTTATCAAAAATGGAATGGAAAGCATCATTTTGTTGCCAAATGACACGATGCAATAGAAATCCACCGTCTATAACATATGTAATATTTCCACGCTGATTGGTTCAAAGCAGTTGTACAGCGATGATTTAATAGTTTTGCGCATGCCCGCTTCGTCAAACAAAGCCAAAGGATAAGGAGATAGTTTGAAATATTTGAAATATTCGCTAATGTGTTCGTCAAATTATCTATTCAAACTAATCTTTGAAAAAGTAATAGGGAATCAATTGCGACTTTAGGATCATGGACATTAATGGAACTGTTGACAGTTAGTATTGAAAGAACTCTGTCGGATCTCTTGAATTTGACATTATCAAATGTTTTGCCAACCATTTTTGTCATAGACGTAACATCAACATTAAATGCATCACAGTAATTAATTTTGTCATGAAAAATGATGTGAGGCAATCCACGTGATATTTGGCCTCGGCGGCAACCAAATCGTATTCAAATAGAATTCGATTTTTTACCATTCTTCCGAATGTGTCGTCACGGTCATCAGCCATTTTAATAATTGAGTCTTTCATGGATAGTGTGCTCACTTGCTTTATTTGCCTCCTTAAAGCAAACTTGTTCTTCTTCTCTTTGTTTTCATTGGATTCTTCTCCACAAAAAAAGCACAACGTCTTACGTCTTGAAATCAAAAGTATTTAGGTACACGCATTTTACGAGGAGAACTCTGAGACGTGCTTGCCTCAGTTTCATCTCGCTGTCTTTTTGTCTGACGGACGGTCCTACCTAAAAAGTGTAAGTTACTACTTTGTAGAGAATTATCCGCTCTACATTTTTGATTCAGCAAAAATTTTTGTACAACCAATAGCAACCGAGATATAAGCGAAAAACTGATTTCGGTGACCTTTGGCCCCGTATAACTTTGTTAGCGGTCACGATATCGATGGGGACTTTTCACACGTTATTTATAACGTCAAAATGAAGGTGTATGCAAATTTTTTTGAAGTGAAACCCTAAAGTTACTGGGCTATAATAAAAATAATGATTTTTAAACATTAGCATCTAATAAAATAAGAGAAATACCTACCTTAGTTGCAATGTAACAACCATCAGGTGCCTTATGATAAATTTTGTAATATCCTCTTGAGTAAAAACTGACGATTTTTTGGGTTGATAATGTACATTTTGACTTTTTACGAAACCAACTAATTTGAAAAACTTTGAAATATCAATATTTTCTTTCTGGAAAAGAGTTGATTTCAACATAGAATAATGTGCCCATAAAGTGGAGGCTTTTTTACCATCCACATAACCTTGGAAATACGCCAAAAGTACATTTTCAGAAGTTATAATTACGTTTTTAGTACTACACTAATTTCGAACGTTATGCATGGTTTCATATACTAGAGATCTTTCGATTTTTCAGGCAGTAGCTTGTATGTTACTTGATCTGCAATTTCCCGCATTTCGGGCGGTGTGCAATTTATACCTTCACTGATCATTTTTGCAAAGCAGCCACAAAAAACTTACTAAAAGGCTCAAAAAAGTATAATTTTAATTATTATATCCAATTTATTAACAATTTTCAAGCAACTGTCATACTAACAAAACAAAAAAAACTGTCATTTGTTTCTTAATTTAAAATAAATACAGATTTAAGTTAAAATAGTCATTTATTGACAATTATGAGGATTTATCTTACTAGTAGTTAAAAAAAAGTATATACACCTCGCTAGAAATGTCTTATAGCCCTCAGGCTATAATAGTAGATAGACTTTTCTACCTTGGTGTATAATATACTATTATTTTGGTAGTTAACCCACACCAACAATAAATAAGCGTAACCAATAAAAATGGCCTCACACTAAAAATTGCCTATGAGATATAACCAACAAATCAGAAAGAAGATTTTATGTGATAAATTCTTATCGTATAAATTTGGCGATGTTTTTCGAATTTGCGACCGCTAACCATCAGAAATAATGGCAGAAATGCAACAAAGTCGGTTCGAGAAGTCTTTAGGCTTGCTAACGACGAAATTCGTAGGTTTATTACAAAAGGCTCATGGAGGTGTATTGGATTTAAAACTAGTAAGTGATGTATTTGAAATTAAAAATGCAAACCAACAATACACTGCTTTGTACAACAGGCTGCTGATCTCTTGGCTGTCCGTCAGAAACGGAGAATCTATGATATAACGAACGTCTTGGAAGGGATCGGCCTTATAGAAAAAAAGAGCAAAAACAGTATTCAGTGGAAGTACGAGACCAACAATTTGCAGTTGTGTATGTTGTTAATACAATATTTTCCAGGCCTTATGCCTACAAGGATGCATTTCCAGGTTGCAATGCTCAAGAGTTTTCCTCAAGGGTAGCTCATCTGAAACAGGAAATTGAAAAATTGGAGGACTACGAAAATGCTTTGGATCGACACAAGATTAGAATTGAACAAAGCATTAAAAATGTAACGGAAGATATGGATACTAGGAAGTACCTGTACGTTACCAACGAAGATTTTATTAATTGTTTTGAGGAAGATGACACAATTGTCGCACTAAATACTCCTTTAACCAGTAGTATACAATTAGAGGTAACAAACAGTTATTTTATGAAACACTTAAATATTTTTTAATATTGAAACTATTTAGAGCCCACAAACTCCAGGGACGTTTCAGTTTAAAGTAAAGTCATCAACCACACCCATAGTAGCTAACATAAAACTTCATTCCGACTCCCCTGAAAAGGAAAGTACAAAAAAAAGAACATACGAAAGGGTAAGTGTGTTTTTTATAACTTATACCGGGTGCTGACTTTGAATACGCTCCATAGGGAAAATGCATGCGTTTGTGGAATTTTTCAATTCCCTGCTCCCCAAGTTGAAAAACGCGCCCAAAACAAGGTGTACGCAGAAGGGACGTTAATTTTACAGAAATTACATCTACTTTTTATTTTTAGAATATCAAATTAAATGATTAATTTAAAAAATATGAAATAATTTATAGAAATGGTGTAGTAATAGCACAAAATCCGACGTGCGAATCCCGCCGGCGTGGCTTAGTTGTTACACTTATGCTTTGTAACGCGAACTCCGAGAGTTCGAGTCCGCTCTTCAGCTTTATTTTTTTAAAATTTTTTTTATGGTAGGTCTTTTATATCTATAAATCCAACTGTGTTATTATTTTCTAAAAACACATCATACAAAATACATGCATTTTTGGGTTTCATAAAAAATTAAATAATAAAACAGTTTTAAATTTACCGTTACACATTTAATAATAACCATTAAATTGTTTAACGATAATTATTAATGCAAATAAAAATGTAAATTAAATCAAATGTTCGAATGAAGTACATCTACACTCAAAAAGTAATCAAACGATTAGAAAACTGTCTCCGCACTTGAGCAATTGTTCTTGGTGTAATTTATCTACAACATTCAATAATATTGTGTATTTAGAGAATAGTATCACAATTGCAATTACAAAAATAAAACATTTATAACAACAAAAATAATAAAAAAAATGAAGCTGAACAGCGGATTCGAACTCCCGAGTTCGCGTTACAAAGCAGATGCGTAACCACTAAGCCATGCCGGCGGGATGCGCATGTCGGATTTGGTGCTATTACTAGACCATCTATATAAATTATTTCATATTTTTTTTAATTAATTACTTAATTTGATATTCTAAAAATAAAAAGTAGATGTAATCTCTGTAAAATTAACGTCCCTTCTGCGTACACCTTGTTTTGGGCGCGTTTTTCAACTTGGGGAGCAGGAAATTGAAAAATTCCACAAACGCATGCATTTTCCCTATGGAGCGTATTCAAAGTCAGCACCCGGTATATAACGAAATAATCGTTTATGTGTAATAGGCTTTCAAAAACATCACCCATGAAAATATAGAACCAGTGGTTAAAAAACAAGAACAATTTAACGAAGAAGACCCTGATCTAGCAGCAGCTGAAATAATATTCAAAAAAGTCTCAGGTTTGAAAATTTAATTTCTCTTGTATTTTACAAAATTGTGCTTTATTTTGGTTATGGAATTTTTTCTTTTGCAGATTTTCCTGCTAATAATGATTATTTAGGTTATGATGAATATTCAGCAAAACACAGTATGTTATTATGAAATTATTGTATTTTTATTTTAAGCATTCTAATTCTGTTGCAGTGAACAAACCATTCTTAAGATTAAGCCCACTTCCTACAAATCGTGATTACAGATTCAGTCTATCGGAAGTGGAAGGCGTAGGTGACTTGTTTGACATTGCTAGTGTTGGGACTTAATGTTTTACCAAGTGACGGTGTTACCTTATACTACTTAAAGAATAATTAATAATTTTATTTTGTACAGTCTTAGAATAAGTTTTTAGTTAATCGATCGTATTAATCTTAAATATTTAAAAAAACAAACTGTATATTTGCAAAAAAATTTAATAAGATTTTTTATATAGATTGTTTAAACATACAGATTTTTTTAAATATTAAATTCGTAATAATTAACTTTTCAATACTGAATGAACTTTTGGTTGAGAATTGTAATTTTTACTGCGAAGGTGTATATAAAATAAAAATGTTGAGTTTTACACCGTAAATGGAAACATGTTTTATTTAAAGGTGTTAGGACTTATGTTTGATAATTGTTTAGGAAAAATTTGTAACATTAACAGTTCATCTTAAAGGTCAGTTAATCTTTCTGTCAAATAAATTTCTGATAAGCTGAAATTTAAATAGCAGCAAATATCACTCTAATACTAGGTATAACCAAATCCTAAACATTTGAAGATTAAAGAGCAAAGTATTTAAAATTATATTCATTAAATTTAAAAAAAGAATTATTTTTAATATTGAGTAGAAGTAAATAGATCAAAATAATTATTTTTCAAACAAAAAAACTGTGTACACTTGACAGTTCTTGTCTGTTAACAGTTTATTGATAGCCTTTCTGTCCCACTGCTGGGCACTGGCCTCTTCTCTGCCACGTGTTTCTCCTCATCGCTAAGGTAGAAGCACGGTGGACCGTTAACATTGAATCCGAACTACACATTCTGAAGAAGGTTTTTAGCATTAAGATCCCACGTTTGCAAACCGGATTGGGAAATTGTGTATGGTGGGTTACAGGCAAGATTTTTATAAATCTGCATAGTAATGCTTAGGTTTCGAACCCAAGCCAGAATCGATGTTTTACGCAGAAAGCGAGCACTCTACCTACTGAGCTACCACCACACTGTTAATTAGATGTTTTTTTTTGTTTTTATTGTACTACTGGAACACAGTTTAAAATATTTAAATCCTAATCATGTAAAAACTCTTCAATAAAACTTCCAATAAGTCTATTACTTATTATGTATTTTGTCTTTACACAACTACAGAATTGGAAATAAAAGC
This sequence comes from Limonius californicus, assembly GCA_014611495.1. Taxonomy (NCBI): domain Eukaryota; kingdom Metazoa; phylum Arthropoda; class Insecta; order Coleoptera; family Elateridae; genus Limonius; species Limonius californicus. The sequence goes on along the minus strand of JABXWE010019736.1, from coordinate 8,523 downwards.
ACTAATTTGTGTTTAATTCAAAAGTAAATTAGTTTTTTTTTACATATTGTTTTCAGTACTTGTTTATTTTTTAATTCTTCTGTAAGTTGAAAATAATACAAAATATATATTCTTTGGTAAAACTGGAACAAAAGCCATGATATTGCATGAGATTGCATGATGATAATCGATAATTTTACATTTCCGTAATCATAATCATAATTATACATAATAATAAACGTATTTTAGAACTTAGTATGTATATCTGTTTTCATTCAAAACAGCTAAGAAATTTGTGGAATATGCATTAGCCAGCAATGATACTAATAATTATATGCTGAGGATATACAGGGTGTTTCGAAATTCGCGCACACGGACTGCGGGATGTTGTTATGCGGCAAAAACTAAACAAAAAATTCCTCTACCATTTTTCCATCAGACCACTATTTTTCGAGCTACCGCGGTTTTAAAAATCTGAAAATCGCAGAAAAAAGTGTTGAATCTCAACTTTTGATTGTTTAATCAATTGGTTAAACTTAATAATAACAAATTATTAAAACAAAAAGATTCAAACTATAATTATGACGAGTACGTAATTACAACATTTGTTCAAAATGTCCGCCGTCTGCTGCTAAACAAGCTCCAGCACGTCGTTGTACTGCTCGAACAGAGTTGCGTACCATCTCCATCTACCTCGACCATTATTTCCCTGACCACTGGATTGGCAGAGGCGGTCCAATTGCTTGGCCGCCTCGTTCGCCCAATCTAACTCCATCAGACTTCTTTTTATGGGGTTTACTTAAAATCGTTGGTCTACAAAACACCAGTGGGCAATCTGAATGAGCTGAACATTGAAAAAACAGTTAATAAATTAACTGTTTTATCGTTTGATGAAATGAAAATATGTGAAAAAGTTTGCTACGACAAAGCAAATGACATTGTAATCGGCCCTTGTAAATATGTTCAGGCTGTGATGGCACGAGGGATAGTAGGTCTGAAAGCAACCCATTTTCTACGATTTTGACTGCAAAATGACACAATCCATCCTCTTTGAAATTATTAATGAAATGGAAGCTGCTCGATACCCTGTGCTTGCAGTTGTTTCCGACATGGGCGGAAGTAATCAAGAACTTTGGAAACATTTAAATATTTCAGAAGAGCAAGTGTTTTTCTTAAATCCTACTACTTGTAAGCCTGTTCATGTATTTGCAGACGTACCTCATCTAATTAAATTACTAAGAAATCATTTTTTGGATTCAGGTTTGATTATGGATAGTAACTGTCGTATCTCCAAAGAAATTATAGCGGAACTTCTTATCATTTTGAAAGATAAAGAATTAAAAATTGCACATAAGTTAGGCAGTCATCAACTGACTGTAAAAGGGGCAGATAGGCAGAAAGTCAAACATGCAACACAACATTTTTCCAATTCAGTTTCATCTGCATTGCTTTTTTGTGGTAATAATGGCATGCTTATAAATTCAAATGCAAACAATTGGAGGAAATGTGCAGACATCTTTAAACTAATTAACGACTGGTTTGATGTTTTCAATGTTCAACGACCGGAAGCTGATCAAAGGGAAAGAGTAAAAGCGCATGGTTTAGCATTAGACACTCAAGATAGTATTTTAGAAAACATGAAATGTACTATTAAAAAAATGCGTACCAATTCTGCTAAAAAGAGCATGCTCCCATTTCAAAAAGGAATAGTTGTGTCTATAAACGCATTACAGTCCTTGTATACTTATTTAAATGAACAATATAACATTAAATATATTCTTACTTATCGTCTAAATCAAGATGTACTGGAGAATTTCTTTTCCAATATGAGATCAGCAGGTAGTTTGCACGACCATCCCCTTCCCACTGAATTTTCCCATAAAATAAAAAGGTACATATATTCTATCGAAACACGAAAATTTTATGTCTAAAGGCGCAAACACAGAAAGATAGCACAAAAAACGTAAATTTATTTACACATTTGGAAGCTGCTTCGACATCGCACAACAGACCGACGAAGAGCGATGTATTGTCTGAAAATATAAACGATTTGGGGTCCACAGATGTTGTTACCCTGGCATCTTTGTTACTTGACGAACTTTTAGGAGAAGATAGTGAGCTACACGTTAATTCGGTTGAAGAACCTGAAGAGTTAGTAGTCGAATCAGAAGATATCGTTAAAAATGCTGGCATAACATACATAGCTGGTAATTTAGCATTTCGTGGCCGAAATACTCATAGACATTTAGGGAATCCAACAGCATGGTTTCCCCAAGTTTCTTCTCCTGGATGGGTTCAACAAGTCTCGGAAGGCGGTTTGATACAGCCAACTGATGAATTTTTAGAAGAAAATAAATGATGGAAACGTACTTTCTAAAATATAATGCTCATGGTAATATAAATAAAAACAAAAATTATGTTGCTATTTTGAGTGCGCTAATAATGCCATCAGTGAAGTTAACAGACCTCAATATTGAGAAAATATTTATTCGCACTCGTTTATTTATTCGAATTAAAGATATTAATACGTATATTGAAGAGGAAAGGCGCCTTAAACAATTCCAGAATAAAAGAAAAAAAAAACCTGTACTTAAATTATGTTTTATAGAATAAAGTTTTTAGATTGTGTAAAATTATGTTGCGCCCTAAGAATTTTATTTAATTTTCACAGTTAAATTATAGTTCCGTTGTACTGCCGGTTTTAAACTTCCCAGTAAAGTATATAATTACTCAATTTGTCTCGTTTTATTAGAATTTTATGTCTTAAAGAGAAAAATAAGTAGTAACATAGTACCGAGTAAACGGTGAAAATTTGAAATGCTTGAGAATCGGCCACTGCACTGCAGTGTCGAATGGTCCACGTGACGTCATGCGCGGGGCTTGACCATTTTTGAACAGCGGAGTGACAGCCCTTAACTAGGATCTTTAGACCATGAAGTGGTAGTATTAGTATACCTATTTATACCTCATAAGACATGAATTATTCGCCTTTGCAAACTAAAGAGTTGCCCCCAAGCAGCAACTTTCAGAACTAACCGAGTAGGAAAAAACTTTGTAGCGCACATATAACCCTATGCTAATTCGTTGAGTTTATTTAATATTTTTGTGTTATTTATCCTTAATATTTTATAATGGAGGGTCTGTCCAATTCAAAAGTGTTTTGTTGTGTATCACAGTTTGTACAATTGTACGTGTGTATCGAATGTTTTAGCAGACATTTCACGTCCGCCAGATGACAATTTAGAAGAAAAATACTTTTAACATTAATAAAAATAAGGCAAAACTTTTCATTCCGAGCCTTAGCAGTGTTGTTTGATAGAAGTCAAAGCACCGTTAGGCAATATTTTCATTGGGCAATACCATTATTAAAAAAAAGCCTACACATGGTAATCTACTGGCCAACAAAAGAAGAAAATTTAGCAAGTATACCAAAATGTTTTCTAAAATATAAAAAAACTAGAGATGTTCTCGACTGCACGGAAATAGCAGTGTAAAAATCCAAATGTGTAAAGTGCCGTATAAGAACTTATATTCTTATTATAAAAGTAAACACAGGGTCCGTTAATTACGTTAGTCCAGCATATGGCGGAAGAACATCTGACAAAGCCATTTTCAATAACGAAAATGTAATTGATCTTCTTCAACCTTTTCACGAGGCAATTATGTTGGACAAAGGGTTTGATAGTAGAAGAATGTGAAAGTAAGGGCATCCAGCTCATTAGGCCTCCTTCTACTAAAGGTCTGTGTGTGTGCCTTGTAGGTACGTAAATACATCGGTATATGACACAGACATATTAAAATTAATAAACTTTTCGCGTTGAAAAACACTCGACTACCCGTAGAAACACCGACAACTAAATGTTTTCTACAATGTTTTCCCTATTACGCGGCCATATTGCAATTAGTAGTAGCGCCCTCTACAGTCAGCTGCGAAGGCGAATACTCACGCTTCTGTATTTAAATTGTTGAGGTTAGGTAAGATACCAGAGTTGTACTTCATTTTTCTTCTTTTATGGTTTTGGTCCAATGATGGCACCCAAAGTGATTGCTTATGATGGCGTAGGATGCCATCATTGGAACACATCATTTTCCATTGTGGATCTCTACTTGCTTGTGTTTTATTATTATTATTATATACAAAATGGATAATAAGAAAATGCGACAGACGTGGTCGGAGGAAAGTATGAAGAATGCGTTAAAAGCCATAAAAGAAAAGCGCATGGGTTGGATGGTTGCTGCCAAATCATTTGATGTGCCATCAACAAACTTACGCCGACGATTTAAAAATGAAAAAGGAAGTGAGAAGGGATATCTAGGTGGATGTAAACCAACATTTACAAATCAACTGGAAGATTTAGTTGCTCATATAATGCAACTAGAGACACGTTTCTTCGGTCCAACTATAAAGAACGTGAGACGCCTAGCTTTCCAAATTGCAGAGACAATGAATACTCCACACAAACTTTGTAGAAAATCTGGCATGGCAGGAGAATTTTTAAAGAGAAACCCGAACATATCCGTAAGGACTCTCGAAAATACACAGGCTTTCAATAAACCGAATATTGCCAAGTATTTCGAATGCTTAGCCAAAGTGATGGAAGAAGGCCCATTCTCAGCAGAGAACATATATAATGTCGACGAATCGGTAATAACCACTGCGCTGTCCAGGCCGTCAAAAATAATTGGAACAAAAGGTCGTAAACAAGTGGGTGATATAAGTAGTGCAGAAAGAGACCATCATTTAACTGTTGCATGCAGCATGAATGCAATTGGTGCATTTGTGCCGTCTGCATTCATTTTCCTTCGTAAAAGATTCAAGAATGAATTAATGGACAATTCACCACCTGGTAGTGTCGCCTTCTGCCAAGACAATGGATGGATGTCGTGTGAAGTTTTTTTAAAGTGGTTGAAACATTTCGTGCGTTTTGTGAAACCAAGCAAGAATAACAAAGTGTTCCTTATGTAGGATGGCCACAGCAGTCACAAGTCTTGAGGTTTTAGAATTTGCCAAAAACAACAGAATTGTATTATTCTGTTTTCCTGCCCACTGCACGCACAAAGTACAGCCCTTGGACATTAATTTTTTGGTCCCGTGCAAGTACATTACGATCAGGAAGTTAGTTAAGGCTTAAACAGAATCCTAGGAGACCAGTCACACACTTTCAAGTGGCGGGAATATTTGGAAAAGCATACTTGAAAGCGGCTACTCCATCTATTGCAATAAATGCTTTTTCTAAAACCGGAATTTGTCCTCTAAACCCAAACATATTTGAAGACTGGATGTTTGCTCCCTCATTGGCAACAGAGCGAGTAATTATTGATCCCAATTCAAGCGGAAAATATAGCTGAAGACATAGTGGCTAATACAGAAGTCAACAACAATATTACGGAGAAGAACATTACAGTTCCAGAAGAAGCCTCATCGTCATCCAATTTCGTAGACGTTATTCAGACGTTGTCACCATTCCCAACTACTGAAGCACGAGCTGTATCTAAGAGAGGCCGAAAAAGAAGAAAGATGGGAGTCCTTAATGCAACACCAGATATTGAAGTGAAAGAGATGGAGGTAGAAGAAAAAGCTAGAAAGGAAAGAGAAAAACTGGCTCGAAAAGCAAAGCGGACATTAACGATTTTGGAAGATGATGAAGAGGATACTTGGAAAGACATAGAAAGCGATGGTGGCAGTGATGCTGCGTGCCTTTACTGCAATGAGCTGTATTCTATGTCTCGTAGCAGAGAATACTGGTTACGTTGCTTAAAATACCACAACTGGTGTCACACTGAATGTGCCGGGGTAGCCCAAAGGTGCAAAACCTTTATTTGTGAACTTTGCCATTAAATGTTGTATAAAACCAAGAAAATCCGAGTTGTACAATGATTTAAATTATTTTTTACCTTAATTCAGGCTATATGCCATCATAAGCACACACTATCCTATGTTGGCACACTTGACCAAAATTATAAAAAAAATCATATATTTTTTAATATTATGATTTTGCACTTATTACGTGTAGAATAACATAGGTAGTGTAACCATGGGACTATTTGCCTCTGCGCCTGCGGCATCAGAACGTTGGTTTTTGTGTGATTTATAAGGAAAATTGCTTAGGGGTGCCATCAAGGGCCATTTAAAAACCATGCGCTACATTTTGAATTCGCGCAAGAGGCCTAACATTTTAGAATGTAGGTGAAAAATTGGGGTTTTTACTGTTTTACAAACAGACGCACTGTGGTATTTTAAATTATAGCAGGTCATCTTTCTTAATAATTCGTTAAGGTGAGTGATTTTATGTATTATACTTTGATAAGAGTAGATACTTTTGCAGCTGTTCGTTTATTTCACATTAAATGACCCAGAACTCACCACGACGAAGTGACTGCAATTCGAGTACCACCCACACCCTACCTAACCATCCAACCAATTAGGGTATGTTAAATTATGTTGATTTATTTCTGCATGATCTTGAAATGATTTCTGAAAAAGATACATCACTAGTGATCGATAAATGCAAGATACGAAGAAAAAACAGAAGACACGAGAGGCTATAGGACAAGATATTGACCGGCCCATAGCAACAAAGGGCATATACATATGTACTTTGATGGTAGAAGAGAAAATACTATCTTTCAAGAAAAATAGGAGCTAAATTATACCGAAGAGTAATGAAAGAGGAGCACATTAGCATGATTCGTGAGCTTGGTGGGCAATATGTCGGCCACACCGGCGAGTGGAATTACCATGCCATGGTAATAGAACAAGTTAAGAAATGTAAGTATCTGGAAGAAGTAATAGATAACAAATGGAACCAAGAAATGGACATTGAAGAGCGTATATAGAAAACATCTAAAGCAAGCTGCAGTATTTGCAGATCCCTTGTCAAGAAAAAGGAAGTGTCAAGGAACACGAAAATCTTAGTTTACAAAACCATTTTCTAGCCCATACTATTATTTGGAAGCGAAACATGGATCCTGTCAAATAGTATGAAGAGTAGAGTAGAAGCAGTAGAGATGAGGTATTTAAGAAGGGGAAAGGAATAACTAGAAGAGATCGAAAAAGAAACCAGGAAGTAAGAGAAGAACTACAAGGCAAAGAAGTTTTGGAAATAGTGGAAGAAAAACAATTAGGATGGTGGAAGCACTTACACAGATTAGTTAGCAGTAGACCAGTTAAGAAAGTATGGAAAGCTAGGACATTAAACAAGTGAGGCAGAGGCAGACCGAAAGAAACGTAGGGCAATGTCATCGGGAAAATATTAAAAAGGAAATACTTAAATTGGCAAGAAGCAAGAAGATTCGCACTTAACAAGAAAGAATGGTAAAAGATTGTGCACAAAGTGTAGATTATAATCACCACACCTTACGGTACAAGGGAAAATGGTTTTATACATATCCGTGTGCTGAATTTCAATATGCTCCATAGGGAAAATACATGCGTTTCTGGACTTCATCAATTTCCTGCTCTCCAAGTTGAAAAACGCAACCAAAACAAGGCGTACGCAGAAGCAGTGGCGTAACAACCACCCCCGCAACCCCCGCACCGCGGGGGGGCCCGAACGGTTTAGGGGCCCAGATCAATTATTACAGTAGGTATCTATCAGAAACATAAACACATTTAAAAAATTGAAAAATAGTTGCAGTCTTATTGTACGAAATTTTTAAATGTTGGTAATACATAATGATAATATAATGCCTAATGTGCTCAAGCAATTTACTAAACTGGTTTTATAGTCAAAACAATGTAAAGTAGATACATACATATTAGAGCGTAAGAATTTTAGAAATAACGCACTTTATTTTAATTATAGCTGTTAAGTCTACGAGCTAGCTATAAATTATAAACCGAATGGTTATACATTCTTAAGTTATGTGCTCGGCGCTGATAACGGGCCATACAAAACAAACTATTCTACATAAAAGGTAACCCCAGATACGAATTCAGCAAAATAATAGGCAAAATATTCTTTGTTCAGTATCGCGTTCTTTACCGGTGTGGTAGGATTGAATTAATTATTACGTTAAACGTATTCAAAATGAATCCATCCAAATCATTAAGCGGCGCTCAAAAAAGGAGATTAATTAAGGAAAAGGAAGAGAAGCGGTCAAAATTAACTAAAATAAGTAGTTTTTTTAATGTTGCTGCTTCTACATCTAGTGATAGTTTTTCTGAAACTGCAAGTGTTAGTAACGTGGAGTTGGAATATGTGAAAGGTCTAACTGCGATCGAAAACGTTGAGCAAAGAAAAAGTCGTGAAAGTGATGCGTTTTCGTCCGATATGGCTTTTTACAAAAATACAGCAATTGACAGTGAACTTAAATTAAAAATTTTAAAAATAGGTCCTTGCAAACCCCAGGAAAATTTTAAAAAAGATCCCAAAGGAAGATCATTTTCTACTTCATATTACACGGTTACTGCGAAAACTGGCAATGCTATGGAACGGATGTGGTTGTGCTATTCGCCACGATTAAATGTTGCTTATTGTGAAGCTTGTTGGCTTTTTGCTGATAGAAGTAATAAAAATTTCAAAGATTCGTGGTGCAAAGGTG
>JABXWE010019735.1:0-37225 GCA_014611495.1 Limonius californicus | reverse complement strand
AATCCCCAACTGGTCTATTATTTACTTCTTTTATATAAAACAACTTGGCTATGGAAAAATAAATTTACGTTAAAAATAAAGTATTTTTCCAGGAAACTGTTTTTCCTCCACAACCCATTAATATTATTTGCAAAAAAAAAAATAGTTGGCAATAATGAATTTCCATTAATAATGTCAAAACTGACTTCAAGCTTAAAAATCTCCAATTGGTCTACATCTATTCGTTTTATACAAAACGCCTTGGTTATGGAAACATGATCTTATGCTAAAAAATAAAGGAGTATCCAGAATATGGATTTAATTTTCCAACCCGTTAATATTGTTTAAAAAAGATGTAGTTGGGAAAAATTACTTTCCATCTGAAAAAATAAAAATTACTTGAATCCTAAAAATCCCCAACTGGTCTATCATTTACTTCTTTTATATAAAACACCTTCGCTATGGAAAAATAAATTTACTTTAAAAATAAAGTATTTTTCCAGGAAATTGTTTTTCCTCCATAACCCATTAATATTATTTACAAAAAAATAGTTGACAAAAATTACTTTCCATCAGTAAAATCAAAAATTTCTTGGAGCCTAAAAATCCCCCATTGGTCTATTATTTAATTCTTTTACATAAAACTCCTTGGCCATAAAATAAAGGATTTTTCCAGGAAATTATTTTAATCCACAACCCATTAATATTATTTACAAAAAAAATAGTTGTCAAAAAGTACTTTCCGTAAAATCAAAAATGATTACAAGCCTAAACATCTCCAATTGGTCTACCATTTATTTGTTTTATACTAAACGCCTTGGCTATGGAAAAATTTATTTATGCTAATAAATAAACTATTATCCAAAATACGGATTTAATTTTCCAGTTCGTTAATATTGTTTATAAAAAAAAGTAGTTGGGAAAAATTGCTCTCCATTAGTAAAATTGAAAGTTACTTGAAGCCTAAGAATCTCCAACTAGTCTACCATTTCTTTGTTTTATATAAAACTCCTTGGCTATGGAAAAATGAACAAATGTTAAAAATAAGGGATTTTTCATTGCCCAAACCATTAATATTATTTGAAAACTAAATAGTTGGAAAAAATACTTTTTATTATTAAAATCAAAAACCACTGGAAGTCTAAAAATCGTTAACCATTTATTTATTTTTATAGATCACGCTGAATTTGGTAAAATAATATGCTTTGTAACCTTATTTTTATAGAAAATTTAGAATTACTATAAATTAAGCCTTTAACAGTGGTGCTACTTTAAAAAGGAAATCTTGTTTTTTGTTCAATAAATTATTTACTTAAAAATTTCTTTCGTGGTAAGAATTTCCAAATGTGCAGCTATTTTTCTAGTTTCTATAAATACTTTGTATTTGTATTAATAAGAATGTTCTTCCGACCAAAATTTAGTGTTTTGCCCCAACTATGTCACTACTTATCGACTTACTTATATTTATGTTTGATATTCCGTTGCTGGCCACTTGCAGCAGAAGAATTTTTCCATCGAACGAGTATGGACCCTCTATGTGTAAATTCGGAATGAACAATTTCAGATAAATGTGTTTATTTACCAGATCCACATTAATATCTTTTACTTGCAACTTGCTGCCACCAGAAACAGATATATCTTTAAAAACGGCGTTGAAGTCAACAGCTTGGCCACCTCCGGCGTGTAATTCCAGTTTAGGCACATGTAGAGGTTCGATTGGTGGAAGCTTCATTTCGGGGATTCCCTGCAGTAGTTTCGGTACTAATGCGCGTGCACGTTGCAAAATGCATTTGTTTAGTGCCACTGGATCCGCCCGTTTGCATTTTTCCACAAATGAAGCTGCGAGGAACAAGTTTAACTATTAAATTTAGCAAATGTAACAACAGCTTAGAGTTCGGTTTGAAAATTGTAAAAAACCGACTTACGCAGTTCTCTTGCGTTGCAACAATTGATTGTGATCAAACCAACAATAGCGCTAATAATAATAATCCACTTCATTGTTAACTGAAACCAAAGCAGGCTAAGAAAAAGCCGGTGAAACTGGTAAAACGTTTGCAGGGAATGACATTTATAATGCCATCGCTTGTCATTATTATAATTGGCAGCAGTAATTATCAGCTGAATTCGACGTAATGATTTCTCTCCCGCGTCATAATAATTTATAAAACGAATAAGGAATGATTTGCATGACGAAAGGTCATGCATATGTAATAGCTGCAGTTGTGAAGGGAATTCAATTAAATGCATAATAATTAATAAATCTTTAATCGGCATTTTCTTCTATGTAATATAAGCTGCTGTTGAATCATCGGTGATTTGCGTTAGTAATAAGTGCACGAAGCACATAAAATTTAAAAAATTTCAAACAATCGAGCAATTTTCCGCATTAATTGTAACAAATACGCTTCTAAAATTATTTATATCAGTAATATACAAAATTTTTTTGATTTTGTTTCTGATACCTATTCTTATATAAATCGACCATTCTGAATTCAATGGTGTGCTTAGTTTTTGGCTATCACGTAAGGTGTTTTCGCAAAATAGGAAAATGTGCTTGTTCATGAAAATATAAAATTTTTTTTTAATTTAGGTAAAATAAAATAATACATAACAATAATAATACATAATATTTTTGATTTTTTTAAATAAAAATTTACCAAATTAATTAGTTTAAGATTTTCTGGAATGTAATCTCTCTCGTTTGTTTTGAACACTCTGTCTCGAGATTTTTTCTTGTATTTACATCTGGCTTATCTCGCTTCAATGACCAGCGGTAATCAGCCATCATATTAACAATCCATCTCCCTTGGTATCGTCTTTCCATTTCCTTCACATCCTGGTGAAATTATGATGATGATTATGAAAAAAATGGAGTTTAATGCTCATATTGCAACAAACTTTACGGAATTTATTCACCATATTTTGGACAATGTTTGTATAGTCTGGATGCTTGTTGTTTCCAAGAAAATGTTCTACAACATATTTAAATGCACATCAGGCTTGACATTCAACATCTGTCATTGTCGGTTCAAGCCTTTCATAAGATTTTAAAGCTATAATTTGAGGTCCAATGAAAATACCTTTTTTCCACTTCGCTTCGGAGAGTGAAGGAAATTTGGAGCAAAGGTATTTGAAACATTCTTCTTCCTTGTTTAAAGCCTTTACAAACTGCTTCATCATCCCCTTGATATAGAGAGAAGGTAGCAATACTTTCTGTGGAGCAACCAAGCTTTCACGCAGTACATTCTTAGTTCCAGGTAGAAAGAAGTCTTTCTCGGGTGGCCCATTTCTTTTGTGTGTAATATTGATCACGCGCTCTGCTGTCCCACTCACATAAAAAACAAGGGTACTTTTTTAATCCAGACTGCTGGCCCAATAGCATGGAAATTATTTTAAGATGACCACAAAGTTGCCAACCAACTCGTGCTACTTTATTTTATTTAATAACAATTGAAGATTCTCATGCGCCTCTTTCAAATGAGCAGAGTGAGCAATGGGTACCGAGGCATATTTATTACTATTGTGTAAAAGAACTGCTTTCAAACTTCGTTTCGACGAATCAATGAATTCCCTCCAAGATTCAGAGTCATATTTTGCAGCTCCTAACATCAATCTTAAATCAGGAATGTTAATACAGTTCACCAAAGATCCTTCTTGGAAAAAGTAGGACACGAAATCTTTTTCGCAGTTTCGGTACCAAGCAAACGAAGTTCCTGGGGCCAGTAGATCTTTATCCTGAAGTTTGGATCCCAGAATTTGTGCAGCGACCTAAGTCTCTTATCAAGTCATTCAATTCCGTGTGTGTGAAAACTAGTGGTTCCTGTTTTTCACATTCGAAAACGTCCAATATATCACTCCCGTCAGTATCATTTTCAGAAGACATTTCTTCGCTGGAACTTGCAAATGTGGGTGGAATAGCGACGTCGGGTCCATGAGGAACTGGCCGTATCGCAGATGGGACGTCAGAATAAGAAATATCTTTCTTATTTCTTGAATTGGAGCCCTTTACGTTGCAGGAATAAAAGTAACAGTCGTCACTGTGGTTTCTTGGCTCCCTCCCCACCATAGGGATTCCAAAACCCAAAGACTTTCTAGCACCTTTACCCCATTGCCTCAGTTGCTCAACACAAATGATACCGACTCTGTGTGGAGCCCATGGCTTATCTTGATCCCCAAGTTTTACACCGAAGTAAGCATGATAAGCTGTTTTTACAGAAATGGCAATTTTCCGTCGTTGCTTCAGCAGTGTGAAATTACCGCAGATATAACAAAATATATCTGGACTATTTAAACAAAGGCGGGGATGACTCAGTGGTAGAGGGCCAAGGTTTGGACGTAATAGTCCAAACGCTTCCCGGTTCGAATCTCCCCAGGGTCGGAAATTTTTCTGGGGGATCGGTACTGGGTCCCGGTCTCCATTTGCCATTAGGGATCAAATTAATGGCACTCCTCGAATTACGGTCGCATTAGAGGAGTATCAAGACCATAAACAAAAACATTCACACACAACAGGCAAGCCAAGCATGGTTTCGCACCTACACGGTAACCCGCAGAGGCGGGCCCTGTTATGCATAGCACAAACTAGCTTAGCCTTGCCCCACACCGCCTCGACACTGCGCAAGCGGTACAAATGAGGATCACGATAATGATGATGATGACTATTTAAACACCCCTTTGAAGACATTTGTAATGAATATATTACTTATTCTGAACACACAACTGAGTATAACCTTACAGTAACACCGAACTACAGTTTCTGCTGGGCCAAAGAATAATAACAAAATATATATAGGAATGATTTATAACTTTCTAATGATTAGGGTACTATGTGGTAATTACCCAGTTATTCCATTAGCAAACAAATTAGAGAAAGTAATTTTATATGTAATTTGGATTCTCATTAGTTATTACTAAGAACTTTTCATTATTTGGTAATTAAAATTAACCAGCAAGATATTTCCTTATGGGCCGCTCGCCTGAGTGAGTATTCTTGTAGATTTGGCATAAAAAAAAACGTGACTTGATGGATAAAAATTAACACCATATTTGTGATCAGCGACCCCAAATTAGTAAAGAGCACAAGTCTTAAACTTAAAACAACGAAACCCATGTAGACCTATTATTATTATTATTAGATGTTAGGGCTTTGGCCTTTATATGCCTTCCGTCACTTCGACCCTTAGTGGTTCTTTTGTAACTTATGAGCCCTTTCTTTGTTAGAGAAGTTGTAGGCTGTTGATGAACCCTATAATGTCTCTGGACTTCGAGTCCCTTATTTCGTTACGTGTCATGGTTGCCTTTCCGAAAATTTTTTGTCTGCGTCGACAGGCAGCATTGCATTCGCATAGAATTTGTTCTGCCGTTTCCGCTGCCTCGTTGCATAAGCCGCACATTTGATCCTCAGCTTTACCAATCTTAAAGAGATGGTATTTTAATGTTGTCTGGCCTGTTAATAGGCCAGTGACGGTTGTCAATTCCACCTGCTGAGGGACAAAGCAAATTTTGCTTTATTTTGCGAAACAGTGATAAACTGTTTTGTCTGACGTTGTCCTGGAATATTCTGCCAGTAGAGGATTTCTGTTGTTCCTCCCATAGTTTGACTGCCTGTTTTATGTGGCTTTTCGGTATTACACAGCAAGGCTCAGGTACAGTGAATGGCGTCGATACTCCGCGTTTTGCGAGTTCATCGGTCTTTTCGTTGCTTGGTACGCCCTCATGCCTTGGCACCCACCACAAGGTAACGTGGGTTCTGTTTGCCAGTTGTTTGAGGTTGTTCAGGCACTCCCAGACTAGTTTCGACTCGCAAATGGGGGCCTTTAAAGCCTTTATTGCTGCCTGGCTGTCTGAGAGGATGTCAATTGTTGCACTTTTATATCCCTTCCTTAGGTTTATCTTTGTGCAAAGGTGTATGGCATAAACCTCAGCTTGGAAGGTGGTAGTTACGGCACCGAGGGGTTCAGAAATGCGGCAACCGGCTCCGTAGACCTCCGCTCCAGTTCCTCCACCTTCCATCTTCGAACCATCTGTATACCACTGGAGGGATCCTTTCTTAAAGGAAGGTCTTCCCGAGGACCACACTTCCCGGTCTGTGATGGTCACTCTAAAAGGTTGGTCGAAATTGTATTTTATTGGCATAAAATCCGATACGGTGTAGGCCGTTCGCTCTAGGTGAGCGAGACTTAGAATACCTAAGTGGCCTGTCAGGTCTCCTAATTTGAATTTATTTGTCCTTGCAAGCGTGAGTGCATGTAGCATTGCCTCATTTTTCACCTGAAGGTGTAGGGGCGTTAGTCCTAACATGGTCTCTATTGCTGCAGTTGGACAGGTGCTCATTGCACCTGTTATACTCAGACAGGCGAGACGTTGTATCTTCTCTAGCTGTAACTGAGTGGTGATCTGTTTTGTTTTTGACCACCAAACGACTGCTGCTTAGGTGACCATGGGTCTTATTATAGCCACGTATGACCAATAGATCATACTGGTTTTAGCCCGCAGTTTCTTTCTACCAGCCTACGGCATGCTAGGGATGCTAGAACTGCCTTCTTCTGCAGTTGATCAATGTGTGAGTTCCACGTCAACTTCTGGTCTAGTGTAACTCCTAAGTATTTGACTGCATTACTGAATTCTATAACCGCCCCTTCTAGCATGGGAACTTTTAGGTTCAGCTTCCTACGCCTAGTAAATGGGACGATTACCGTTTTCATTGGGTTTATGCTTAAGCCTTGATCTCGACACCAACTATGAATGGTATCTAGAGCTTTCTGTATGCGTTGTGACACTACTGAGTAAAATTTTCCACGGACTACTACTACCAGGTCGTCGGCGTACCCCTGTATTTCGCAGCCGTTTTGTGTTAGCATGTTGAGGAGGTCGTCGACTACCACAGACCACAGGAGAGGTGACGGAACCTTACCTTGGGGGCAGCCTCTGGCAACCGTAATGGTAACTGCTTTCCCTCTCAGCTTTGCTGTTATTTTTCTACTTTCAAGCATGGCTTTTATCCATTTGATAGTAGAAGGATCGAAGCCATTCTCCGTGGCAGCTCTTTCTATAGATTCGAAGGAGGTGTTATCAAAAGCACCCTCTATGCCTGCGAAAGCACAGAGAGCCTTTTCTTTTGCCACGTACGTCTTCTCCAGCCCATTTACTAGACTGTGGAGAGACGTTGTAGTCGATTTTGCCTTTTGGTAGGCATGTTGGTTGAGGTGAAGTGGTCGGTTTGGAAGTACTTCACTTCTTACGTACTGGTCAAGTACCTTTTCCATTCCTTTCAGAAGGAAAGAGGTGAGTCTTATAGGTCTGTACGCCTTGGGCTGGGTGTTAGAACGCCCACCTCCCTTGGGTATAAACACTACATTAACCTCTCTCCACTTTTTAGGTATATATCCAAGGCAGAAGCTAGCCTTGTATAGTATGCAGATATTGGGCAGCAGGTCCTCTATACATCTCTATAGTAGGGCCGGAAAGATGCCGTCTCCGCCAGGTGATTTATAGGGTTTAAAGGCAAGAATTGCCCATTTAACCCTATTTGTTGTTAGGATTTTGTTAGCCAGGCTTTTGACCCTTGAGTGTGGTCGTATTATATCCACTTCCTCGGCAGGTTCGTCCCAGCTATGAGTGTGAGAGCCTGGGAAGTGGGTGCTTAGTAGTAGCTCCAACGTTTCCCTGGTGCTCTCAGTGAAGAGCCCATCCGCCTTCTGCTGATGGCCAATGTCATTTGTGTGATCTTTTGCAAGGACTTTTTGTAGGCGTGCCCCTGTAGGGGTATCATTTATAGCCTCGCAGAAGCTACGTCATGTTCTCCTTTTCGGCCTCCTGATTTCCAGGATATATTTTGTGAGGGCCTCGCTGTATTGGTCCCTTGACTCTTGACGCTTCTGTTTCTTGGCTTTATTAAATAGCCTCCTTGTTTCAGAGCGTAAAGCTTCGAGCATCCTGTTCCACCAGGGCACCTTACGTGTGACCCTTCGGCTTTTTAGGGGGCAGCTTATTTCGTAAGCTTTGTGTATGAGATTGTGTAGATTTCTTGAGGCTGCTTCAAGATCCTCTACTGTATCTACCTCGGTGTTAAGATCGTCCACTTCAGCTCTGATATGCCTTTCATAAAGGCAACAGTCTGCTGTTTTGGGGATTTTTACTTCTTCGTTGAGTTTTCCCGTAACCTTTAAGTCGTATCTGATATGTCTATGATCCGACAGGGAGACTTCGCGGGAAACGTGCCAGTTTTTAAGGGTGAGTAGGGGAGACGCAAGTGTTATATCAAGTACCTCCTGCCTAGCTCTAGTTACAAAGGTATGTTCCTTCCGTCTACTAATTATGTCCAAGTTTGTGGAGACCAAAAATTCATAAATGTACTCACCTCTCTTATTTAAATCCGTGCTGCCCCATGCTGTGTGGTGCGCGTTTGCATCGTAGCCTAGGGTATGGGGTTTATTCCTTTGTTCACAGTACTGCATGAGATTGCGGACCTCTGTGGGCGGTACTTCTGTCAAGTCCCCTGGGAAGTAGGCCGAGGCAATTACTGCCTTTTGATGCCTACCTCCGGTTATCGGTACCGCTGCTGATACAGCGACTAGATCTCTGGAAAGAAATTGTGTTAGCACAAGGCATTTTACAGAGGGTCTAACGAGCAGTGCTGCTCTAGGTGTATCAGTACCCTTACTGTATATGAGCCTACCTGGTGGTGTTGCTAGTCTGCAGAGTAGGCCTCTGTAGACATATGGCTCTTGACTTAGCACAAAGTCTATGGTGTTTTTGGTGAAAATGTTGTTCAGCACATCCGAGGCAGCTTTGCTGTGCTGAAGGTTCACCTGCAGGAAGGCGATATTCGCCATTGCCTCCTATTTGTTTTGGGAGCTAGACCCTGAAGCTTCTTCGGAGGACAACAAGCGACCCTTAACCTTAGACTCTTCTGGGGCTTTCGCTCCCTTGGCTGGGTGTCGGTGGGATCCTTTCTCCTTTCCGACAGGCTTGGAAGTGGATGCCTTGCTGTCCACCTTTTAGAGACAGGGTCACTGTCACTGGGCGTCTTTGGAGCGTGTCCTTTGGGTTTTATGGCCCCTTCTCCAAACTTCTAGCACACTTTGTAGCTAGACTTCTTTAGAATCTCATAGGAATTGTGGTCCACTGACAGGGTTAAATGTGTGGCCGTCCCTTCTTCTATTCTGTTGAGGACCCTCCAATCAGTTGTATTTAGGCCTTCGTTCTAGCCTTTAATCAACTTCATGATCCTCTCATTTTTGTCTTCACGACTGTTGGGAAAGTAAGCGTTCATGATTACCGCCTTTGGTAAGTCTGTCTCTTCGACAGCCTTCAGCTGAGCCCCCTCCCAAGGCTTCAAAGTGGTGTTGACCAGTTGCTTTAGCCACTCCGCGGTGTCTTTGTTTGTGCAGGTCATCATTAGCCATCCGGTTTTGAAGGTATTTCCTAGAAATTTAGGCTTAGTAGAGCCTTCTTCTAGGTCAATAATGGATAGGAGGATGGCCTCTTGTATGACCTTCATCTCCTCTGACGTAAGGTTGACCTCTGGGTATTTTTGGTAGAATATACCCACTTTCTTGGACCTATGATAATCAATAGTTTGACGTGCTTTGTGAGAGCTGGCATTGTCATGATGAAGAATGCTACGACGTTTTCGGTTTGTTTTTCTTGATTTCGTCGATGACTTCTGGCAAACATATTGTTTGTATATCATTAGGCGTTAAGTGTTCTTCGATCTTCTAAAGGAATGGTTGCGACATGTCCAGTACAACCGAAGAAGCAAGCGATCGTTTTCTTGGAAAGAGTTTGTGAACGAGCAACTTTTGTGCAATTCAGTTCATCTTGGAACACCCAAACAGTGGATTGTTTCCGTTTTATACGAATATATCCAAGTTTCGTCACCTGTTACGATTTTGTATACTGATTTTGCAGTTCTTCGGTCGAATTTTTTTAACAGTTCCTTATACCAATTAACGCGAGCCTTCTTTTTAAGCTTCGGTCAAATTATGCAGAATCCATCGGAAACAAATTTTATTCACAGCTAAATGTTCATGTAAAATCGAATGTACGGCAGTCTTCGATATGCCTAAGGATGCCTCTATCTCACCGTCAGTCACATGACGATCTTCTTCAATCATGTTGCGCACAGCATCGATGTTTTTTGGAATAACAACCGATTTTGGTCGACCTTCAGGACATTCTTCACTGAGGGACGCACGACCACGACGAAATTCTGCAAACCAATTGTAAACAGTCTTTTCTGATGGTGCTTTATTACCAAAAGTTGAACGAAGTGATTCTATGCTTTGTTATTGAGTTACGCCTTTACTAATATCGTAAAAAATCATCCAACGGAAACCTTCACGTGAAATTTCCATTTTTTCACAAAACTTCTTTCGTCAAACGCTCACTGTAAACAAATTACTCAGCCAATTTCTAAGCTGCCACTGTTTTCACAATAACAAATGTCAAATTTTACGAAAATAGCAATGACACATCTCAATAGTGCCACCTACTGGTCGTTTGTAAAAACTTAAAAGGCTGCCCTCGCTTTCATCCTGCCCTATCTATTTCTAATTTCCGATCCTACAACTAAACGTATAAAAAACTAAATCATGAAGGTGTGAATAATTCACTTTAAGCCAGTTATGAGTGCTATTATGAAAAGGTATAATTAGCAGTGCTCGTATCCACTTTTTTTAAATTGTTTAAACTACAGCCTAAAGGGCTGATTCATTCCGAAATAATCCTGTAACTATATTTCATAGTTGCTGTCTAACTCCGTTTCTGAACACCAAGTTTAATTAATGCTTCTCTGTTATACGAAAACTATCCTAACATTTAGTTGAGAATTATATAATTGCAATGTCAGCCGTGGAAAGCAAGCACTTATAATTGGGACGGATACAACATTATAATTTCCATACGTTTTCGCCAGTTATGAGGTAAAAACTTATAAATTATGTTGGGAAATACCCCCCAAGTGGAAATTAAAAATTATCTCTCTTTTCTTCAATTTAACCACGATTTTAGTGCGTTTCTGATGTTTAATAGGTATTTAGAAAAATTGATACCTTCCAATCTAATAACCGAATAGTTTTAGAAAGTATAAAGGTGTAATGAATGGTACCGATTATACCTTAGAATCTACACATATTTGTAGCACTAATACTAAAAGATAAGTATTATTAGTACAGGTTGGTTTCGCTTTCAATATTATCCAAATTGATTGATACAATTGTTTAGAAAAACAATCAAAATAATTGACAGCCTATTCGTCCCACTGCTGCGCATAGGCGTTTTTTCTGCCATGCGTTTTTCCTCAGCGCTAAGATAGAAACACAGGGGACCTACGATTTAACGTCGAATCCGAACGACAAAAATTCCAAAGAACGATTTTAGCTTTAGATTCCACGGTTGCAAGTCGGATTGGGAAATTGTGTGTGGTGGGTTGCCGACAAGATTTCTGTAAATCTGCAAAGTTATTCTTAGGTTTCAAACCCAAACCGGAATCGACGTTTTACTCAGAATGCGAACGCTCTACCAACTGAGCTACCACCACACCCCACAATCAAAATAAAGATGACAAATTACAGTGGAAAGTTGCTTTTCATCGTTTTTTAATTAATGATACAGTGGTTGAGGCTTTCCTGAAGTTGAATCACGTAACAAAATAGTTGTACGGATGACGCTTTTGCAAATACTTTATAATCTACATAATTTAGGGCTAATTTTAAGCATTAACACTAGTTCGTACTCATTCTTGGTATATAGTAAACATGGAAGGTTGGTTCGTTTAAAGTAAACTCAAACTGAGGATTAAAACTATCCTAAAATTATTACTTTAGTACTAACAGAAATTAATGACTTTCTTATATGTAATTGTCGAGGCCTATTAAAGGAAAGCTCAGATACTAGTGTAGAAATTTTGGAGATGGCCGGACAACCGTGCACAATGTGAAACGAAGTGGGAGACAATTTGCTGTCAAGGATGATTCTGTGCAGAAAGTGAACAAGGACCGCACATGTTCCTCAAATTTTACCTAAGCTAATAATTTATAGCTAACTTCCCTATGGCTATTTTAGTCATAGGCAAAAGAAACATCTGCAAATTAACTAACAAAGAAGGCATATTCAAAACAAGCAAAGACGACATTCTTAAAATTACCGAAGACTTTTACGCAGAGCTATATAAATGTAACCTAGAACCTATTGGAAATCACCAGATACCAAAAATCCAAAATGATAAATCAGAAGACTTTCCAAACATAGCGATTAATGAAACCACGGCAGCCCTCAGAAATGAAAAATAACAAGTCACCAGGAGATGAGGATGTAGTAAGCGAGTCCATCAAAGAGGGACGTACGACATTAATACGTATAATGCAGAAGCTCTTCAATACATGTCTTCAGAAAGGTACAATCCCCTCCCAATGGAACAATCCTGTCATCGTTATAATGCATAAAAAGGGAAATATTGCAGATTTGAAGAATTATCGACCTATCAGCCTGTTGTCCCATGTATACAAGCTGTTCATGAAAATCACAGCAAAACGAGTAACACACAAATTAGACAACTATCAACCTTGCGAGCAGATTGGATTCCGCAAAGGATATGGAACGAACGACCATTTGCAAGTCATAAAAATCCTAATAGAAAAATGTGTAGAATACAACAAACCCCTTGTACTAGTCTTTGTAGACTATGGAAAGGTGTATGACACTTTAGACCAGCACAAAATGTCACAAGCTCTAGCAGAATGTCGAATTGACCACCGCTACATTACGATACCGCCAAAATACAGCGGGGGTCCGCCAAGGGGATACTATCTTGCCGATACGTGTTACCCAGCGGGCGATGGAAAGATCAATGTTGAGTATATCTCAGGAGACAAGATCCCAAATGTGGAGATACGAAGAAGAACTTGTTACCGATGCAGTAAAGAGAATAACATCCTCGAAATGGAATTGGGCGGGTCACATTGCAAGAACCACGAACGAACAGTGGACCAAGCAAATAGTCAAATGGAGGCCAAAACAGGAGACATATAGAAGCAGAAGACGACCCCCAACGAAATGAACCGACGACATACGAGGCATTCAGACAAAATGGATTCAAGCAGCACAAAATAGAAATGAGGGGCAAAGTTTGCGGGACGCCTATGTCCTGCAGTGAACGCAACTAGGCTAATTGATGATGATAAATAATTTATGAAATAGTCACGGATAAGTTGCGAAGCCACAAATTGTATGTGAGGTGGCGGGAGTTGTTGACGGATGTCCGTAAACATCAGTCAAGGGCTTTCGCCCTGATCTTCCTGTATCACTAGAAAACTGATATCGATGATTACCTGAATCACATTGTGATTGGCGACGAGACTGGGATTTCCTACACAAATGTTGAAATCAAGCAACAATCGATGCGGTGGGATCATGCGTGTTCTCTCAAAGCCAAAATCTGTAAACAAACGTTCGAAAACCGAAAGCTTATATCTACTATTTGTTGAGAGAGCAAAGACTTATTGTCTGATGATTTCCTAGAACGGAGTACGACAATTCATGCATATGTATGGTGAAACCTTAAGAGCGATTTAGAACAAAAGGCGGGGAATACTGACCTCTTGAGTGCTTTTGTGCGATAACACCCGACCGCACACGATGGCTGGCACTATGAAACTCATTGAGCAATTCAACTGGAAATTTTTAACCATCCCCCGTACAATCACGGCTTAGCACCGAGTGGCTATCACCTCTTTCTGCATCTCAATAATTTTTAGGAACCCGTAGCCGTTATCTCAACGGGACGACCACGAAACGACAGTACAAAATTGGCAGCAGCCTTCTATAACGAAAATATATAAAAACTTGTACCACGGTATTAAGAATTAAAATTCGAACGATAACTGCATAAGGAAATAGTTTAGGAGTATATCTGAGATTTAAGCACTATTAACTTTTTCTGGTCTTGATATCGGCGTTTAATTTCCTACGTACAGTTATAAGCACATTTACAAACAGAAGTGAAAAATCATTAGATATTATTGGTGTTTAGTAGGTCCTCTATGTCTGTGGCACTCTAAACGCGCAACACAGGCATAGGAGAGAAGATCGCTACGTCTCGTAAGAGACAAAGCACCCTAAGAAGTACTTTCTGGTATTACACCAGTCACACAGCACAATGTTGGTTCATTTACAGAGAAACTTCAACTGGAGAACAGCAATATACCGTGAAAGCAATAAAAACTCAAGTCAAAGACCCTTAAAATCTTAAAGTTTTTCTTAGATTAATCTGTAATTATAAAGATGTAAACATGATAAATATTTTTAACTGTCATACATTAATAATTGGCAGTTTACATTACAAATTTTATTAGGCTATTTATTTAATTATTTAATAGAAATTTAAAATTCACACTTTATTTTGCCAGTGTTTGTCCTATACTTTTAGTTAGCTATATTCCAGGTTACATTGCCGTCTCAAGTGTTCTGTGGTCCCTGTGGTCGAAGTAGTGAAGTTATGCAGTTATAGGCTATGTAAATAAAGGTTTATTTGAAATAAAACTGTTGCATCCACATTTACACAACAAAGTAAATGAAGGATTTTACAAAATATGTTCAAAATGTTGACCATTGTTTTCTATATACAAATGCACCCTTCTCTTAAGATTTTGAAGCACATTCAGTATTAGGGGGTAAGTTCATCTAACTTTCGTGAAATAGCATTTTGTATTTTAAATTCCTGACGAATGGAGAACCGAAGTAATGATATCGATATTTAAAAAAGGTGATGGGAAATTATCAAGTAACTATCGTGGTACAACACTACTTGACTTAACCCTAAACCTGACAACAAAAATCATTACCAATAAACTCAATGCGATAATAACACTACAAGATGATCAACAGGGGTTTAGAATCGGAAGGTCATGCATAGACGTTATCTTCATAGTCAGACAGTTGATGCTTAATAGATCTAGAAAAGGCATTGATAGAATCTTAGTGCACGACGTAATACAACTACTAAAGCCAGATATGTGCCAGATCAAATTGTTCGCCTAATTGAAAATATATATACACAGAATAACACCACGATTAAAGTAAATGGTACACATTTAGGACCAATCCCTACAGAATGCGGTATACGGCAAGGAGACTCTCTGAGCCCACTCCTATTTAATATTATCATGGATGAAACCATCAAAGAAGTCAAAAAGTTGAAAGGGTACCGATTAAATTAGGACGAAATCAAAATAGTATGTTGTGCCGACGACGCCACGTTAATTGCAGAGAATGAGGACGACCTGCAGAGAATGTTGCACTCTGCAGTACCAATAAGTAAACAATTCAATATGAAAGTGTCGACTTCCAAGACAAAATGTATGACCATAAGCAAAATGATGATTCTATGCAAATTAGAGATAGAAGGAAACGTTATCGAACAGGTTTCAGAATTCAACTATTTCGTAATAAATATAACAACCTGGGGAACTACAAAAGACTAAGTACTAGTGCAAACTATAAAAGCAAATAAGGTATCTGGAGCGCTCAACAATATAATGTGGAATAATAAATACATAAGCAAAAAACTAAAAACTAGAATTTACAAAAGTACGGTGGGACCAATTCTAACATACGCGACAGAAACCCGAAGTTACACGACTCATACGAAACAGATGTTGGAGAGAAACGAAATGGTGACATTGAGAAAAATAGTGAAAAGACTAGAAGAGATCACATCCCCAACCAACACATAAGAAATGAGTTGCAGATGTAGCCCATCAACGACTGGGTTTAAACAAGGCGGAGAAAGTGGAACGCTCATGTATCCAGAATGAATACAACTAGAATGGTAAAAGCGCTGGAATGCGTCATTGTAAAATATAAATACCTCCTGGAAAGAAGAGGCGAAAGCCTACCAAAGAAGTAAGAAGAAGAAGAAGAAGAGAGCATTTTGTAAATCTTCTAGATTTTGTGATCTATTATTAAAAATATCGATATTTAGAGATAGAAAAAAGTCTAGAACTGTGAGATCGGGTGATCTTGGTGGAAACAAGTATCTACTAATTAACCAATCATCATAAAATTTCTGAACAAATTGTGTGACACGATTAGTTTCTGCTCTACCATTATCCTGTAGGAAGTAACCATTTCTAATTTCATCATCATGAAGTTCATTGAAAAAGAGGGTCAACATATTCTGAAGACAATAATCGGTGGTTATATTTTCTGCGAAAAACTATTCGTCTTCTTGAAACAGCGATCCATAAACCGATGTTTTGTGGATGTAACGGTGTTTCATCAAACATATGCGGATTCTCACATTTTAGCTGTGAAGATCATCGAGGTGAAACCAGGCTTCATCGTTGAACCAAGTAAGATCCAATCATCATCAGCAAGTCGTGCAATTTTAAGATTGTGATTGACGCATAGTCGCGTCTTAAAATCCTATTTTTGAGGGGGATTACTCATCTTTTCTTTGGTTTATTACAGATCCTTGCGTGTCCTGGCTTCGAACATTATTTTCTTCCACTCCGTTCTTTCCTTGCATTTCAATTTCCAGTCTGCTATTCCCAGTGTTCTTATGTCTTCCTCCACTTGTTTTAGCCATCCTTTTTTGTGCCTTCCCCTTTTCCTTGGGTCTAGTGGGGTCCATTGTGTTATTCTCCTTAGCGTCTCCGTCGGGGTTCTCCTCATGATGTACCCCGCCCATTTCAAACGTTGTGCTTTTATAAATCTTGTGATGGTTTCTCCTCTGAGTTCGTTTTTTATTTATTGTTCTTTAGTTTTTTTTTCTCCATTTTCTGTTATATTTGGTCCTAATATTGTTCTCATTATTTTTCTTTCCGCTATTTTCAGGTCTTCTTCTTCTTTTTTGCTTATTATTGCTGTTTCTAGGGCGTACGTCAATATTGGCCTTATTAATGCCTTATATATTTTTATCTTTGTTTTCTTGGTGATTACTTTGCTTTTCAGAACGTTCATGTTTCTTCCATAGGCTTGGTTTCCTTTGAGGATTCTTTCTTTTATCCGTTCTTTACCTGATTGTTGTATCGTCGTTCTCAGGTAGTTGAAGTAGGAGGCAGTTTCGAAATTATGCCTCTACGTTTTGAGGTATTTATGTGTGTTCTCTTCTTCTCTTCCTACTTTCATGTATTTTGTTTTACCCTGGTTTATTTCCATTCCATATTATCTTGCTTCTTCCTCTATTTTTTCTATTGCTTTTATTAGTTTCTGTCTGGTGTTTGCCACTATCGTTATGTCATCCGCATATGCTACTATTTGGAAGTCGTCGGTGATGATACTTTTTTTGTCCAGTTTCACATTCCTTATAATACTTTCTAGTACTAAATTGAATATTGTAGAAGAGATTGAGTCTCCTTGTTTTACACCTTTATTTATTTGGAATTCTTCCGTTGTTGTTTCTTGAAATCGCATTTTTGCCTTAGTTTCGTGTATTGTCATTTTTAGCAGTTTTTTCAACGTTTGGGATATCTTTAGTGTTCTTAGCTCCTTGATCATTTTTCCTCTGCTAATTGAGTCAAATGCACTCTTGAAGTCTACATAGAGTACATGCACTTCTTTGTTATATTTTATTGTCTTTTGGAATATTTGTTCTACGATATGGATCCCGTTGATTGTTGACCTGCCTGGCCTGGAGCCGTTTTGATAGTCCCCGAGGATTTCCTCCGCTTGTAGTTTTAGCCTCTTGTTTATCAGATTTGTCAAAATTTTGTAGGAGGTATTCAATAGAGTTATTGCTCTATAATTCTCACACTGTTGCTTGTTTCCTTTTTTGTGTATTGGTGCTATTATTCCGGTGTTATTATTCCGGTGTTCCACTCTTCCGGCATTTTGTTTTGTATCCATATCTGCTTTATAAGGGTGTGCATTAGTTTGTGTAGTTGCTGGCCCCCATATTTCAGAAGTTCTGACTCGATTCCGTCCTCTCCCGGGGACTTTCCACTTTTCAGATTTTTTATTACTTCTTGGACCCTCTTCTGGTTGTTCCATATCATCTGGTTTTGCATTGAATACTTTTTTGTAGTAGTCTTTCCAGGTTTCTCCAATTTTTTGGGACTCGTATTCTATTTGGCTGTCGTTGCTTTTTTTCTTCCAATTCCAATATGTCAATATTATTTACGTTGTTTAAGAACCAGTGACAATAATTTGTTCTAGGTTGGAAATCATGTTACAAGTTGATGAACCATTTGCGTTTTGTATGGAAACATGCTCAAATCTATTAAAAAATTGTTTGGAAAGTACCGTATGATAAATCAATTTTTTGACTTAGTTTTCTGGTCGGCTTAGAAGGAGTTGCTTCCATGACATCCTTAACATTATCAATAATTTCTGCAGTTTTTCGCAGGCCTTCTTGATCCCGTTTTCCTTGCAACGCTTCCACTTTCTCTAAAAACTTGATATAAGTGAATTTTGGAGCATCATTCGGATAACGCTGTTGAAATTCTGTGAAACAGGTTTGAAATGAATATAGCCATTCATCATTTTCACTCTTTGTATCGTTATGAAAATAAGATTCTAATATGAAAATTGTATGTTCCTCTTTAAATTCACAGTATTGTAATATGTAACTGTAATGACGTTTCCTGTAATCAATTAATTAAATAAATAACCTAATAAAATTTGAAATGTAAACTAATCTGAGATTCTAAGAATTTCTTTGACTTGTGTCTTTATTGCTCTCACGGTAGATTCAATGTGTGCGATCTATTTGAATGTTTTCTATTTATTATTTTAATTCAAATTCAGTCACTACTAGTAGTAATAACTGAATAATTTTAAGAAGAAAGTGCCTTGTTGGTATTCATAAAACTGTACAATCTATATAGATTTTAAACAAGTCAACGTATTAGTACTGAAACGACAGTACATCTACAGCTTGTAGATATTAGATAGCAGAGTTTTGTTATTCGTTACAACGTAGAACGAAGTATAATTTATAGATAACTAGAAAAAAAGAGATCAGAACACAAAATACAATGGATGTAATTGTTGAGGAATAAAGAAAAGCAGTATATTTGACGGATACTACTTTCTGTAAGACGTCTGTTTCGTCGTTTATTATGAAACAGAAAAGTTTTAAAACCAAGACGGATATGGCATCAACAGAATTGTTTAATATTTAAATCATTGTAAGATGTAACGTTAAAAGTAGTCGGTATTATTTACTAAAATTTTGTCAAGAATAACAACATACAAAGTCAATTTATTTACAGATAAAACCAAAACAGATATCAATAAATCTTTCCAAAATCTATCAATCTCTAGACTTTTTATAATACTTCTTCTTCTTATTAGGTCATTGAGCTGTTCCGCTTCACGTTTTAACCTGCCCTTGGGATGTGGACGTCTAGGAAAACTTCCACCTTCTTGGCGGTCTTCCTCTTGCCGTTGTTCCATGGGAGAGGCGTGTTGTTCGTACATGTATTGCCAATTCTCTTCTATTCGTTTCTTATTTCCATCATGGAGAGTGTTTAGCCATAAAGCACTACGCAGGTCATACGGCTTGGTGCTTGCATTTTATACTTCTGACAGGTTTTACTTCCGCCGCCGTTAACCTAGGAAACCGTCGTTGTTCGTAGCCGCTCATTCTGAGACAGACGCCACTTTTATAAACTATGTAAATAATGTTTAATCACTCATTATGTAAGTGAATAATTTGAAAATGGAAAAGTCCCTGGTAGTATTCAAATTACACATACTTCAAGGGCGTAAT
This sequence comes from Limonius californicus, assembly GCA_014611495.1. NCBI lineage: Eukaryota > Metazoa > Arthropoda > Insecta > Coleoptera > Elateridae > Limonius > Limonius californicus. The sequence goes on along the minus strand of JABXWE010019735.1, from coordinate 17,532 downwards.
CTCTGTCTCGCCTCTAAAAAGGTTGATGTGTTCTTGAATGTTTACTACAGGTACCTACGAGCGAATTATTATAAAAAAATGTTAAAATGGCGAATATAAATATTTCAAATAATGTAGGTGATTTGTCTGTTTTTAGCTACTTTAATTGAAATAATGATACAGAAACTTCTTACAGGTACCGAGAACAATTCATATAGAGTCAGTTTGTTTGTCATATTTAATCAACTGATTTTTAACGTTTAAGGCTTAGGCTTAGTACTTTATTCAACTTTTAATCTCTGATTAAGTAACTAAATAATCTTATTAAAGAGGAACTCCCAACGGATAAAACAAAATATGTACATAAAATATTAGAACGTGCTTTTTGATGGAAAACCACTGTAGCCACTGCTAACAAGTGACAATATTTTATATTGTGTCATGTTCTAAAACTCCATTTTTGTAAATCATACCTAATTTTCATTGATATGTTAAACAAACATGATGTGGATTCCTTGTTGCTGAAATGGAAGCGTTGACATCTTACATCTCAGAAACCCTTGGTTCTATTTTAGGTCGGAAATTTGGCTTATAAGTTGTCGGCTAAATATCATCATTCCGCCTTCTTCCTCTTCTTCTTCTAATTCCTTTCAAGTTATGAAATTGTTTCTGTTTGCGTCGCCCCTTTGTAAATTAATCCACATAATCTTGAGTTAACTCCTGTTACAAGATAATAAAGGCTTGCGAAGAGGCGAATTCCGGAAAGTAGGAAGTTTCTCAGCTAATTACGTAACAGAAGGTTGTCATTGTGCCGTATCTGTAACGAGGTTGCATAATTGCATTCGAATTGAAACCGGCACGAATGGAACGTGACGCGTCAATATGTCACCTATAAAATGCATCAGCAGACATGGATTTTCCAGGGACTGTACGCATATAGTATTGATCGCGGATAGGACTACACGACCCTCGAGCAACCTTGCAGAGAGACATGCACCGACATAACCCTGTCAAAGCCCTTTGTCTGACTCGTGCGCGAACCTGTATCCCATATCAGCTATTAATGCGAGCACTCTGTCCAGGTGCAATCCCGGTTTTTGTGCCACTCCTCGATATAATTTGTGCAGTCGGGCATGCACTATTATCCCGACACTTTTGATCCCTGAAAAAGCGCCCCGGGCCTCCGTTCCGGGAACGGAATTTGTGTGACACACGACACGGATCATTATTTGAACATCCCGGAATTTAATAAACATGCATTTCATTTGTTTACGTGTGTTGGATAAACACTGACTTGTTTAATATAAAGCTACGGGTGTTGTTGAAACACTGCTTTGAAGATGTAGAAGTCAACGTTAAAACGCCCCTCTAGTATTTCAGGATATAGTAAGCTGTAGAAAAGCCTGAATTTCTCTACCACTATAGGTTAATATCAACCTAAAAACGATATTTTGGATATTAATATACATGCTATGTAAAAAAGTTTGTTTCAATTCCTATCATCAATAGAAGATAAAAGAAAATGTAACATTACGAAAAGAAATTAAGACTAAAAGCATTTTTATGATTCTAGACTAAATTAATTATCTCTATAACTGAATAGACTGGTTATTAGAAGATATTATTAATATTATCTATAAAACTTTAACATATCCGTTAACTACTATCACTATAATTCGTTCCATGCTGTTTCGCTACGCATCTCTTTCCACCCCTTGGGTCTCGCTCCATTGTGGAGTTTTAATATAAAATGTAGATAAGATGCACTTTCTGTGTATGTCATCAATTATTTTACTAATATATTTTATGTAGCAATATCAGTGTTCCTCTTAATCTAATTTATGATGTGGACGAGGTACGTTTACGTTTCTTCATAATAGAATATCGACATTTCCATTCTACTAATAAGATTTGACTAAAATTGTATTCAATAATTTTGCCAGAGTTTTGAATTTAATGAAATCCTACCATACGCTTTTCGAATTCGGAAAATCAAATATTCTAGTTATGAGTTTGAAAATACAGAGGATGTTATAATAATTATCTGTTAATATATGTTTGCCTGAACTGTAATATCATATTTTGCTCTGAGAACGTATCATAAACATATTTTAATCTTAATAAATATGATATTTCCCAAAACTAAACAGAATATTACCTGAGAATTTGATGTACCTCCATTTGCGAGTTACTGTATTTTTATTTTATAAACACAATGTGGGGTAACCCAGAATGCTCTCACAATTGTAGAAACATGGTGCAGAAGGCACAACTTGGCGGTTAACCCTGCCAAAACTGAACTAGTACTTTTTAAGAGGAGAAGGAAGATTGTGGGATTTCAAGAATCACAACTATTTGGTACTTCTTCGAGGGCAGCCAGGAAGGTACCTAGGAGTAATCCTGGATGCTAAACTCACCTGGAGGGAGCACTCAGAAAGACAAATACAAAGAGCAACTGCCTCCTTGTGGATGTGCAGACGCACCTTTGGGAAAATTCGGGGCCTAAAACCGAATGCCATCACGTGGATATACACGGCGGTAATAAGACCCCTACTCACCTATGTGGCCTTGATCAGGTGGCCCTCTACCACCACAATAAGGACAAGAAAACGTCTTGGTCAACTCCAACAACTAGCGTGTCTAGGAGTGACAGGAGCAATGCGAACTGCCCCCACTTCGGCTCTGAAAGCACTTCTCGGACTTGCGCCCCTTCATATAGTGATTGAGACTGAGGCTAGGAAGGCAGCTTACAGTCTCAAGTGTGCTGGGCAGTGGTCAAATGCTGGGGTACCACTGGGGTACATGAAGATCCTGCTGAGGTTGGCGGAGACCCATGTCATCTTAAATATGAGAATATCAGATACTTCTTCGACACACCGTACAAAATCGTCCTTCCCGCTAGGGAAGACTGAGCAAGAGCCCTGTATGATTCACAGATGGCTCTAGGACCCAATATTGCACAGGCGCAGGTGTCTATGGCGAATCACCAAGAGTAAAACTTTCGGTCTCTCTCGGCAAGTACGCCACCGTTTTCCAGGCCGAAACTGTAAAACTGCTGTGGGTACCAGGCCACATCGATGGTAACGAAGAGGCGGGCTCGCTGTCCAGACAGGGCTTTAATGGGCACTCGTTCGGACCAGAACCAGTTCTCGAAATACCACAATGCAATGCAAAACTAGAAATGAAGAAGTGGGTGGAAACCCAATTCGCTCATGACTGGTCGTCGCAACAAAGACGTAGGCAGGCTAAACTCTTTATCGGAGAGGAACCCCTACCAAAGTTCCAAGAACTCCTAAAGTTTAACAAGAAGCAAATCAGGACCATAACAGGAATCCTAACGGGCCACTGTCACATGAACAAACACCTACATAGAGTCGGCATTACAGACGATGCTACTTGCAGATTATGCCATGAAGACGACGAATCCTATCTTCACATAATGTGCCAATGCCTCAGTCTCATGAGGCTGCGGCACAAACATCTTTTGGCTGGAATACTGGAACCGGAAGATTTACAGCTCATCCCCTTAAACCAGCTGCTAGCCTTCGCGGTGGGCACTGGGCTTTTTGGGGACGAGTCCTAACAGGGCCGAACAATTCTATAAGAATTTTGTATGTTAATAAGTGTCACATCAACTACAGTTTTATAATTTCCTAAAGGTCTATGTTTAACACTGCGTCCTCCGGTTCTGGAAACTTCATAAACTCAGTATAAATCATTTCCAAATTAGAGCAAAAGATTATTTAGAACGTTGTCAACAAATAAACGCTTGGGGCGATGCTTCTATATCCCTGTTAGAAGGGACACCTTTCATTCATCTTCCCATTTTAGAAATATGATGTAAACAAAATAAATTTTCTCTAAAACTAGTGAAAGTGTTTCTTTAGAATTTTGTGAATCAAATTGCTTTAAAGTCATGAATAAATAGGCCTTAATCTGAACTACCCTTCTATGTTTTGTGGAAGAGGTTTTTGCCATTCTTATTAATATTCCAAATTTGATTTTTTTTCAATACTTTTTTCTGCAAGCAAAAAAGAGACCATACATTTTCTGAATAGTTATTCTACATTTCCTGTCTATTTATGTGTTCCTAAAATTAATAACTAATGACAGACAGCACTGAAGAGATAGAAAATATATGGAATAATATTATAAGTATCTTTAATACCACTCAAAATGAATTAATAGACAATAACACAGTAAAAAAGAAGAAACCTTGGATAATCCCGAAAATACTTAACCTGATGGTGGAATAAACTCGGAAAATCAACTCATCACAACAATGGAAGAACTTAAAGAAACTTGGGAAGATTTTGTGGAAAAGAAATTTAAAGATGACAGAAGTGACGAAGTTCCTCTAGGACCCGAAAAACACGGACCTGACATATTAAAATCGGAAGTGATCAGAGCACTCAAAACAATGAAACATGGGAAGACTGCCGGCCCCGCTGATATCTATATACATTTCTAAAACTTGTAGAGGAGAAAATCATTGATCTGCTAACGAACTCTTTCAACCAGATATAGAAGACAACGGTTATGCCCAACGACTGACCGCAATCAGTTTTCATCACCATCCCCAAAACATCAAATGCCAACAAATGTGACCAATTCCGCCTCATAAGTCTTATGAGCTACATGCTGAAACTATTCTTGAAGATACTACAACAAAGAATATATAGAAAATGCGAAGCAGATCTAGACGATGTTCAGTTTGGTTTCCGTCAAGGAATGGGAACACGCGAAGCACTTTATAGCCTCAAAATTCTGTTACAAAAATGCAGAGACCAACAGAATACTGTGTACGCTTGTTTCATAGACTTTCAGACCGCTTTTGACAATGTGAAGCACGACAACTTAATCGAACTACTCCAGGATAAAAGGCTAGACGCAGAAGACATCAACTTTCTGAAGAAGCTGTACTAGAATCAAGCGGCAACAGTTAGAATAAATGACGACAGCACAAAACCTATTCCAATAAAGAAAAGAGTCCGACAAGGATGCATCATGTCACCGATGCTATTCAACATCTACTCGGATGAGATCTTCGACAAAACACTTCAAAAAACAAAGGAAGGCATTAAAGTCAACGGTAAACGCATAAACAACCTACCATATGCAGATGACACGGTAGTGTTTGCTGATAATGCGGAAAGGTTAGAACGCTTAGTAGAAGTTATAACAGCAGAAGGAGAAACCGTGGGCCTGAAAATTAACACACAAAAAACAAAGACCATGGTTTTCAGAAGGAATCCGAATGAACAAATTAACCTTAATATACATATATACGCTGCCCGGTTCGAATCTCCCCAGGGTCGGAAATTTTTCTAATTCCATGGGAGACCGGTACTGAATCCCGGTCTCCATTTGCCATTGGGGATCAAATTAATGGCACTCCTCAAATTACGGTTGCATTAGAGGAGTATCAAAACCATAAACAAAAACATTCGCACACAACAGGCAAGCCAAGCATGGTTTCGCACCAACACGGTAACCCGCAGAGGCGGGCCCTGTTGTGCATAGCACAAACTAGCTTAGCCTTGCCCCACACCGCCTCGACACTGCGCAAGCGGTACAAACGAGGATCATGATAATAATAATAATAATACATAATACATTCGGTTTCCAGTCCACAAATTTAGATATCTTGGAAAACATGGACCCTGATCTAGAGATACGTACGAGAATAGAAACGGTTAGAACAACTTTTATTAATATGAACAAACTGCTAACCAACCGAGTCTTAAACCTGGCAGTGTATTACAGATTTCTCAAGTGCAGTGTTTACTCAACTATGTTATACGGGGCGGAAACATGGACGATGAAGAAAAACACAGAGAAAAAATTACAAGCGTCCGAACTTTGGGTTCTCAGACGAATGATGCGGATATCATGGACAGAACACGTTCTCAAAAGAGCCGATACAAACAGAGAACTAATTAGAGAAGTAAAAAAGCGAAAAACCTCCTACCACGAACACATATACAGGAACAACAAATACCACCTTCTCCAACTCCTCATGGAAGGGAAAATTGAAGGTAGAAGAGGCATAGGGAGAAGAAAGTGCTCTTGGTTGAAGAAAATCAGGGACTGGACTGGGTTGGGTACCCACTCCCTAATCAGAACAGCGAAAATCAAAGAAGTCTTTGCCAAAGTTGTTGCCAACCTTCAATAGTGAAGAAGGCACCTTAAGAAGAAGAAAATTAAGAAATGTTTCTCTAAAGTAGTTAATTTATGAGGGTGGTTCACCAGTTATTGCTCCTGATATAGCAGCAAATGACTTGGACGTTTGAGACAACTTTGTTTCTCCACATAAGCCCCTAAAACGTTAACACACCTAGTATAACGATGATGCAGAGCTTGAATGCCTAAAAAAAACTCTTTGTCCTGTACTGCAAACCACTCATTTAAGCAACCATCACCTCTGCATCGTCCTAGAAGATATTATTTTAATTTGGGGAACAGGTGAAAGTCATTGGGGGTCACATCTGGCAAGTATGAGGGTGGTTCTAAAATTTCAAATCCAGCATTGTGGATAGTTTTGAGCGGGAGCATTGTCTTGGTGGAACAGAACGCCGCGCTTCAATTCTCCACGCCTTTTTGCTTTATAGCTTCACGAACTTTTGGTATGATTTTGCCTAATAGTCTCCTGTTATTGTGTGACCAAGTGGTAAATAGTAAAAAAGAAGAACTCATTCAGAACACTGTTACCATTATCTTTCCGGTCCATGAAGTCACACAGAACAGTCGTGGGGACAAAGAACCACGATGCCGTCGTTCCATACTCTGCCGATTTGAATCTGGATCAAAGTGCTGAAGCGATGTTTCATCTACAGATACAAATTTTTCCAAACATACATCCAAATCCGTATCCAATAATTTCATATTGCTCGCAGCATTGAGAAACCTGGTCCTGTTCTGATCGACTGACAGCATTTTCGGAATCCATTCTGCGCAGGCTTTTTTCAGACCCAATTCCTCGTGCAAAGTTTTCTCAACGTTTCCAATGGAAAAGCCACATATCCCAGCAGTACATTTGATCGTAATTGTCTGATCACAAATCAATATTTTCTTGAGTTAAAACGGATTTTGGTGATCCAGCACGACTTTCTTGATTACAATATGACGGGGTAGAATCATCCAACACTCCATTTCATAAACCCTTCCTAAAAAGATATCTTATCACAGCCCTTGTCTCGAATTTTTCAATTTTAAGAAAATAACCAGCACCACAGTAATATTAAATGTATAACTTTTTTAAGGCACCTTCAACTTGGCATATATTAATGTCAATAACTGACATTTCTAGGAAAAAAAATGTTTATTTGTCGATCAATGCCTTCTATGTTAGGGACAGTAATTGATGAACCATCCTCGTGTTGCTAGGAAATTTCTACTTTACAAAGTTGTGGCCTACAAATTTTATAAAAATATTTGTCGAAATTGATTGTATTTGTTTTCTGTTATACTTTGCAGACAATTTCGCATTAAGAATTTTGTACAGTCCTGAGAATTCTTCTGAAAGACTAGTTGAAGGATATGTTCTAGTATGTTTTGCAAGTGTCATAAAAATTGGTAAAAGTGCTTACGTTCTATTTTGTTCACGGATAAACCAATGTCTAAGAATCTACACCTTTCCAAAACTCTGAAGTCACTCTGAGATCACACTGAAATGGTTCGAAGTTTAATTTCATGAGGACTGAGTAAAGCATTTCTTTTAAATATTTCAGTGAACTTTCATTTAAAGTACGACAGTATCTACAGCCAACAATTCTCAAAGTAATCTTTTATGAATCTACTAGGAGTAGTAGGTAGCTAGAATTTTAATACAGCATACATCAAATATAAAAAAGTTTTCTTTGAATATGAGCACTAATCAAACATCGCAAGCAGGAGGAGAAAGTCTAAACAATGTTTATTCATGTCACGTACCCCTAAGTTCTCTCTTAAAATATAAAAATATTCCGAGACGGTACATTTCAAAGCTATTCTTATTGATAAACACTCGGCATCGAAATACGAGCTTTAATATAAAAGAACTTCAATATAGAATGAGGACAACTGGCATAAAATCAATAAGATGCTAGGAAACCGTACTTTAATGATACATATCTCTATTTCTGTCCTCGCCAAAGTGCTCTCCTGTTATAACCTTATTAATCTTTGATAAATTCGGAACGGTAAGCGTACTGTGCACATTATCGAATTTATATTGAAGGGTCTGCATTATTAGTTATTGCCCGCTTGGTGCTCCGGTTTAATTGAGAGTAGTTCCATAATCGAGTTTTACCATGGCCTGGAACGTAAGCACTTTGTGGCTATTTAATACTGTTTCCGACTAACTTGTAATCAAGTTTCACAGAGGGACAACGCAACAAATCGAACGCAGATTCAATTCTTTGCAGTTGTTTTCAGACTAACAGTACGCGTTGTGACTTTCCATTATATCTTGGCTTCAATACCGCTTACAACAAACGAGTAGCTACGGGTCACAGAAAATGGAGTGTAAGCCACATTTACTATGAACTAAATTTAAAGGGTAAAACGCCAAAATATTAAGCTATTAACAATATTACTTAATTTAAGAATAAGAAAAACAGCGAAATAAAAATAAGGAGAACCAATGAGTACATAAAACAAGGAGGAAGATCTAAGAATATGAAACTGCAGATTAACAAATATCAGAAGATGGATAAGATTGAAGGTTATAGAGATCGATCGCGTAAGAAAGAAGCAAAGGGGTGTAGAAAACATTTTTTTTATTGGAGTGATTTGATTAGCAATTAGAATATTAATAGGTTCTATGAGATAATGTTTGGTATTATAACTAGGTTTGATTGGTAGATTCCCAGTGGTCATCCCTTTTTTAAAAAGTTAGATTTTGGCCACTTTTTCTGAAGGCGTCTGAGTTAGGGATCTTCTGTCAGTGGTGGAAGAGTTTCATTTGGGTGAAGCTTCAGTACTGCTTGATGCTTAATAGCATATTCTTTGATTAACTCTTTCACATAAGGGATGTTAAGGTGTACATGGAGTGTTTGATTTGTCACATACCAAGGTACGGCTGCCATAGTTTGGATGCCTTTGGATTGAATATGTTGAATTACTTCAACATTCGATCGACTTGCGCAACCCCATAGCTGACAGCCATAGGTCCAGATTGGTCTGATAATTGACTTCTATAGTAATAGTTTGTTTTCTAGGGATAAGTTAGAGTTTTTGCCAATGAGCCAGTACATCTGCTTCAGCTTTAGGTTAATTTGCTTCGGTTTCTTATTAATATGGGTCTTCCATGTCATTGTTTTGTGTAATCCCAGGTACTTGTACTTGATTTCAGTGGACTGGGATAGGATATTACCATTAAGGGTGACGGCTGGGCATTGGGCATACCATGAGTTGACTTAGTCTCGTTGACTCTAATTCTCTATTTGAGTAATCATTGTTCAATTTGGTTTAAATGAGTTTGTAATACAGTGATGCTGCTACCGGATTTTCGTAACACGCAAGCACCGTCGTGTCGTCACCGAATGTACCTATTTCAGTTGATTCCGCTGTGGGTAGGTCAGAGGTAAATAGTAGGCATAACATAGATTACAGGACACTCCCCTGCGGTACTCCTGCACTTATTTCTTTGATTTGGGAGATGTCTTGACCGATCCTTATTTGGAAGGTTCTGTGTGTGAGGTATACTCGTAATAGCAGAAAATAGTCAGAAGAAAAGGTTTTCTTAATTTTATATTGCAATCCTCTGTGCCATACCCGATCAAACGCCTGTCTTGCGTACAGGAAAGCAGCAGTGTCGAATGGTTTTTTTGTAGTGTAGTTTGGACCATGTTTGTTAGACGGTGGCATTGAAGAAACAGTCGTAGGAATTATATCACAAAATATGATTGGACATGGGCAAATAATGAGAAAAGAGCAACAGCGAGAACTGTGGACTGAAGGAAAATGTAAGAAAGGAAAAACAAATAGCAAACGATAAGACAAAATGCAAAGGAAAAATAAAGAAACACAAATAAAAAGAATAAGTAGAATAGGAGAAGAAGAGCGATAGTACATAAGTATTAAATATCAGCAGTTCATAGGTAGTTACGATAAAAACAGACGAGAACCAAGCAATGGATTTATAAACAGTCTGAAAGGGTAATGGAAAGAATATGATGAACGAATAAATTAAAAAGTGAGATTTAAGTAATGCAAAGTAGAAAAAACACAGAAATATAAGAGGGAGAAAAAAGAAAAAGAAAACTAACTTTTTAATATTGAAAATTCACGTGGGGGCTTAAACTGTAAATTATAAAATGAAGGAAACAGAACTAGAAAGAATTGAAAGAGAAATATGAAATAGTAGCTTATATACCAAAATAGAGCATGGGAGAGACGTGAACACAGTAATGAGAAGAAATAATTAATGTGCAAAATAAAGACGGTCGTGGACTATAGGCCATGGCGTTAGATTTCTACGCTGAAGGTCTGGGGATCAATTCCCAGTACCAGAACATGAATTTTTAGCTGCCATTTTCACTCGCAAGAAAACGTCAAACCAGGTGTTCTGCTTAGTAAATCTTCTCTGAAGTAGAAGTGTTTACACTTCCATTGTTCGGAGCCCATATTAAGCTATAGAGCCTCTAAGTCTGGGGTATTTTAAAACGAGCAACACATACATAGGAGAGAAGAACTTTACGTTTCGTAAGACACAAAGCACTTGGAGAATATAAATAATTGGAGACGAAGCTATTTTTCTAAGGAAAATTTAGAGAAGCCGTAAGAAATGAACACTATAGTTCAAAAAAGATCATAAAGATATAAAGAAAGAATAATAGTGAAAGAAATAAGAATGTTAGAGAGGACGAAGTGTTCCAAATGCACCACATGGGGCAACAGTGGGAGGTGCTAAATCTTTAAAGGTATAGAACGAAAAAAAGAGAAACTAATGAGATGTGCAAGAGACCACAAAAAAGATGATGAGGAAACAATGACGAGGAGGTGAATAGAACCACGAGAGAAGAAAAACAGAAACATAAGAGGGTTTAAAGGAAGAAGGCGCAATCAAATTAAGAAAGCGAGCGGAAGAGAAAAAAAGGACGAAACAATATAAGAAAAAAAAAACAGAACACCTAAGCATATAGCAGCAGCAATTATAAATAGAAATAGTAAGAATTCGGAAGGATTTAACTTATAATAAACCAAGAGAGTAATATTGAGAAATAGCAGAGTGAGAATAAGACAAAGGAGCAATAAGAACTAAGAAAGTAAGATATTGAACTAAAAAGTGAATGAGAGAAGCATAATCATAAAGAAAAAGAACGAGAAAGAGAAAGTCAGATGTTTAGAGAGAAAATAGAAAAAAACGATAGTATGAAACAGAAATAGCGAAAGAAAACATCGAAGGGAATCAACGATAATTGGAAACGAGGTAAATAAGAGATAGAATTCTAAGAATAGGATAAGAAACATGCACAAGCACGTGAAAGTGTAAAAAAGAGAATCGGATAGGTCATAGAAATAAGGAAAATTAAATTAAGACAGAACAGGAGTTTTAGGAGGTGGCCGTGGACTAGAGGTTAGCGCTATAGATTTATACGCTAAAGGTCTTGAATTCAATTCCCAGTACCGCAACATTGGATTTTAACGACCGTTCTCTCTTCCAAGGTAATGGCAAACCAGCGAGTTATTCTTGCTAGTACATTTTCTCTGTAGTAGAAGTGTTTACACTCCCCGGAGCCCACGTAAAACTGTAGGTCCTCTATGTCTATGGTACTTTAAACGCGCAACACAGGCATAGGAGGGAATATCGCTACGTCTCGTAAGAGATGAAGCACTCAAAAAAGAAGAATGATTAGAAATACAAAGTTACATAAACAAATACCGGGAGATCAAGACGGTTTGAACAGCAATGGATTGACATATTAGGATAGAAACAAAACCAAATAAATGTAATACGCAGAATAGTAACATAGAAAAAAACAAAGACATAGAAAACAGAGTAGAGAAAAAGTAAGTGCGAGAGATAGCAGTAACAATAGAACAAAGTGAAGGTATAGGAAGAAAGCGAGAAAGAGACATTTTAATCAAATTTTAAGGAAAGGGAAAGTCAAGGTAGGTTAATACACCAGAAGGGGGACAAGTCGGGTTTCACCCTGGAACACTCGGCCCCTCTTCAGCCAATAATGGAAATGTAAGGATGGGAAAGACCAGGAAATATGGATAATGAAATTTCGTGGGTGATGCTGTCCCAATATTCACTTACATGATCCAAGAAAAACCTGAGTCAGCACAGACGACCCGAGGGTTCGAACCCAAGACCTTCCGAATTGAAGACAAACGCCCTTCCGTTGAACCACCTTTTTCGAATTTTAATGCATCCTCTGGGAATCTCTTCTCGTGTTTCTAACAGGTTTACAAACAGCTCTTATAAATTACATAAATAAATAAACGATAGTTGGGTAGGGATTAATTTAATACGAAAAATATCTATCTAATGGCTGTTGTCTAGGGTATAAAATTTATAAGGGCGCCTAATGTAAAATGTTTCTAACAATTTTTTCACATAAAATAGTTTCAATAACTTTTCCCTCACTGTTAAATTAAAAAATGTAAATTTCTAAGTTCTAGACCCTCTTATTAATTGAATTTGTAATTGGTTTAAGAATGTAATGTTTGCTACAGACGTGCTGCATAACTCACTAGTGCCAAAATCTTTCCTGCCGAGACAAAATACTAGGTAGAAACAAAATGTAGTAACAAAAGTCCACATTATTGATCCTTCGCTTACTTGTTTCACGATAATTGATACTTGAATGTAATAACAGGATTTCAAATGAAATTAAGTGGTGTAACAACCACGGGTTCTGTTGCTAAGCATTAAACGATGTCAACGACCCTACATCCCTGCTGGTCACCAGAGTGGTGCCCGGTCGCAGCTTTTCACACACATACAGCGAGATCCGCGCTTTTATTTGCCACTTCTGACACGTGTGAATAAAAATCGACGTCCTCTTGTCGCACTTACGAATTCAACGACGTAGGTAATAGTAAATGAGTCGATGGGCGCTCCCGAGGGGTGCCTCAGCGCCAAAGTATATGTTTTATTATTTGCAATTGCAGCGCCTACTAATAATCGTTATTTCTGTAATTACCTCAGTAATGATTTGCATTTTGAGCAAAGTACGTCAAACTAATCAGTACTTTTATAACAAATTATACTGGTATTGGAATTTTTATGTTTTTTTGTTACATTATAATGTTGTTACTAAACAGTTAGCACGAAGCTTCTGAACTGTTATTACACAAATAAATTCACAGAATTTTTCAGATGATTTAGAACGTGACTGGTAACAATTTTGTAATAAAAAACCATTTTGTGATATGTACGTTCTGTTTTGCTGTGTTGTGTTTTGTTGTCATTTTCGTCTCTGTTCATATATTCATCTCTGTCTCTATTTTCGTCTCCCTTTCCCAATCTTCCTTCTCCAGCGCTTTTCATAACTCTTCATCTTTCTTTCTTTAAATCCTCTGCCCTTTCAACTCTCCTTGTTCCCCCTTTCACTGTTTCCTTTCCCACTCGTCCCCTTTTCACTCTCTTCACTCCTTCCCTCTTCCTTCTCCAACTTCCCCTCATATACTTCTCCCCATTCCTATTTCCGTTTTAAGTAAGCATTTAGCACAACGCTGCACAACTGTTATTACACAAACAGTATGACAGAATTTTTCAAATGACTTAGAATATGACTGGTAACAATTTTGTAATGAAAAAACCATTTTGTGATATTACGTTCGGTTTTGTTGTCTTTATTTTTGCCTATTTCTATGTCTGCGTTGATTATACAGCCGAATATCTTTCCTCTGTGTCTGTGTTCCCTCTGTATATATCTTAGTTTTTGTTGTCTTCTTCGTCTCTGTTCATATATTCATCTCTGTCTCTATCTTCGTCTCCCTTTTCTATTCTTCCTTTCTCCAGCGCTTTTCACACTTCTTCCTCTTTCTTTCTTTAAGCCCTCTGCCCTTCAACTATACTTGTTCCCTCTTTCACTGTTTCGTTTTCCATCCGCCCCCTTTTCACTTTCTCTACTCTTTCCCTCTTGCTTCTCCAACTTCCCCTCATACCCCTCCCCATTCCTATTTCCGTGTTTAGTAAGAAATAAGCACGAAGCTCAAAGCTGCTAAAACTGTTATTACACCAATTTCAGAGAAGTTTTCAGATGATTTAAAATATGACATAACAATTTTGTAACGAGAAAACCATTTTATGGTATTTATGCTCTGCTTATCTGTCTTTATTTTTGCCTATTTCTATTTTTGTTGTAGATTATATAGCCGAATCTCTTTCCTCTGTATCTGTAATCGCCTCTGTATATATCTTAGTTTTTGTTGTCTTCTTCGTCTGTGTTCATATATTCATCTCTGCCTCTATCTTCGTCTCCCTTTTCTAATCTTCCCTTTTCCAGCGTTTTTCACACCTCTACCTCTTTCTTTTTTAAGCCTTCAGCCCCTTCAACACTCCTTTCTCCCACTTCTCACTCCCTCCTTTCCCACCCATCCCCTTTCCGGTCCTTCCCTCTTCCTTCTCCGTCTCTCCCTCGTATACCTCTCCCCATCCCTATTTCAGTTTTTAGTAAGAAATTAGCACAAAGCTGCTGAACTGTTATTACACAAACAATGTCACAGATTTTGTTAGATGATTTAAAATATGACAACAATTTTGTAATGAAAAAACCATTTTATGGAATTTACGTTCTGTTTTGCTGTTTTTATTTTTGCCTAGTTATATGTCTGTCGTTAATTATATAGCCGAATCTCTTTCCTCTGTATCTGTGATCGCCTCTATATATTCTTAGTTTTTGTTGTCATTTTCGTCTCTGTTCATATGTTCATCTCTGCCTCTATCTTTGTCTCCTATTTCTAATCGTCCCTTTTCCAACGCTTTTCACACCTCTTCCTCTTTCTTTTTTAAGCCTTCTGCCCCTTGAACACTCCTTTCTCCCCCTTTTCACTCTTTCCTTTCCCATCCGTCCCCTTTCCACTCTCTCCACTCTTTCCCTCTTCCTTGCCCATCTCCCCCTTATAGACCCCTCCCCATCCCTATTTCAGTTTTTAATAAGAAATTATCACGAAGTTCCTAAACTGTTAATCATCATCAACCTGAAATATTAAACCTTTAAGGTTTGTTCTGTTTTCATGCCATCGCTTCTTTGGACGTCCCACATTACTTCTTCTGGCGGGTCTGTAGTGGTGAAGAACTTTGGGATTTCTCGTGTATCTTCATCTCCCTTTTCTGATCTTCCCTTCTCCAACGGTTTTCACACCTCTTCCTCTTTCTTTCTTTAAGCTCTCTGCCTGTTCAACACTCCTTTCTCCCCCTTTTCACTCGTTCCTTTACCAGCTACCCTCTTTCCACCCATCTCCAATTCCCTCCCTCTTGTTCGCAATCTTTTACTTCATTATATGTTCCTTACTTCTTTGCTCTCTATTATTTGACGCTTGCTTTCGTTAAGCCTTTTTTTTTGCTTTTATACGGACACAAACCTGATTTTCTTCTCCCCCTTGTCCATCTTTCATCTTTACATTACTCTATATGTCTGTCTTTACATATATGTATGTCGTTATCCTTGCTGTCAGGTTTTTCTAACTCCCTTAGCTACATTTCCTTGTCTCAAACTGTGTATCTTGATTTGCTTCGTTCAAGCTCCTAATTGCTCTGCTTCTCCCTATGTTGTTGTTCTATCGATTTATTTCTATGTTTCTCTGTTATTATATTATTTACTTTGTGTTAGATTCTTTATTTTTCAGTTACCGTCGTTCAGTTTACCTTTTCTCGTGTTCGTCTGTTTTCACTCTCACTATTCTATAGTTTCTTTCACCTCCACCTCGCTCTGTATTTTTTCCGTTTCGTTCGTACATTATTTTGTTTTATTCTGCGCGCAGGTCTGTTCGGGTATCTGTTAAATTATAGATGCCATTATCACTTTATTATGAACTCAATTTGATTGCTGTTTCCAATCATAATCTGTTACTTTCCATGCCATTCCTCAGTTTTCCTATGTTTGTATGTAAATATAACCATTTCTGTTTCTCTACTTTTTTATCACTTTATCAAATGTATTTTTGTTACCATTTCTGTTTGCCGTTGTATCTATTTCTTTAATTCATTACTTTGTTGCTTTATATTCTCTTATCTTTTGCCCTCTAGTTTAGTATCACTATTTTTGACCCCTATTCTCTGGTTACACTTTTCTGGTATTTATATTACTTGTGTCTCTATATCTTTCACTTATTGCCTTGGAATCTTAATTTTCTGCTTCGATGTCTAAAATGCATCTAGTTTTCTATTTTCGCATATTTTTATCGGTTGTTTGTTGTTATTATTATGTTTCTTTCTTATTGGATTTTTATCAATTATTGCATATATTTCTACATTTTGCTCCGGTGATGCATTTTATCGTTTCTTTGTTTCGATGATTCTTTTGCAAGTTTTTTTGTTTATCTGCACATCCATTTCTATATTAATCAGTCTCTGTTTCATTATAATTTATTTCAAGACATTATTTTTGTTCTGCTTAGTTTGTTTTTCTGTTTCTTAATGCTTTTATTTTTCAACTTCAGCTTACCTACTTCTGACTTTTAGTTTACCCGTTTCTTTGTTTCTTGACTTTATTATCCTTTTTCTTTCGTTTTCTCTTATCCTTTGTTTCTGGATCATATTATTTGGTTTCTTCTTTCTATAAATTTTTGTAAGTACATCTGGTACGGTGTCAGTAATTTGAAGCCTTTCTACCAATATTTATCGTTATATATTTCTCTTACACTATATATTTATCTATCACCATACCTTTTTTGTATTTTTCGTTAGTCATATCAATTTTTTTATCCAATAGTTGTCATGGGCCCTCAGATGGGTCTTAGCCGACTCCACAACAGTTCCATCCTGCGCTACTCTCTTCCAGTAGTTTACATTCAGTTTGTGAAGGTTATCTTGTACCCCGTCCTTCCATCTTTTTCTGGGTCTTCCCCTTGTTCTTAATCCTTGTATGTTGCTTTCCATTGTCTTTTTTGCATATCTAGCGTTGCCCAATCTTATTATGTGTATTGTCAACTTTGTTCGACTTTCCTTGCTCATCACTATAGTATTTCCATTTTTCAAAATATGTATTTGTCTGTTTGGTCTTCTTGTTTGTTTTTTATTCGGATTTCATTTTATTGGTAAATTCTGTACTATTTCTTCTGTCTCTTATGTCTATTTCTGTGATTGTAAGTGTATTTGTTCCCCTATTTCTCTATTTTTCTATCAATTTGCTTCTATTTGTCTTATCGGTTTAATCCGCTTTCACTCAGTGTGTCTGTTTCTTTGTCATAGTCTCTGTTTCACTCATTCTATGCCTGTTATTTTATTTCCCTTTATCATTTTTCTTGCGTGTATTTTTACTTTCTTGTTGCTGTTTCTGTTTTGGTTATTCGATTTCTTTATTTTTTATCTTTATCTGCTAATTTATTTGTATGTCTGAATTCTTGTTTGTACGTCGCAATTCCTTTATTCTTGTTTTTTTTTTTCTTTTTTTG
>JABXWE010019734.1:0-33116 GCA_014611495.1 Limonius californicus | reverse complement strand
TGTAAGGGACGCCCGCACCCCCCTGAAGTAATGCGAAAGCGGTTCCGGGGGGGGGGGACGGTAGTATGAATGAGTGAGAGAAAAAAAAGGTTATGATTAACATAAAAAACGAGAAGTTCTACCAATAGAACAATTGTTCTTGGAAAAAGACTATGACGTCACGAAATGGTGTAATTTTTATAATTGTATGAATAGCAACCTCGACAACGTAAGGTAAAAGAGGAATTGATAAAGAAAGTAGAATTTTAATAAATTTCTTTGGGTTGAAATAGCTTTCGTTTTAAAAGTAACAAACTACGAGGATTATATTTTTTGCTGGACAATTTAACTCTACATTTAGAAAATACCCAAGGATTCCATTATTTATTTCATCAACTTAACCAATATTATTCAGTCAAATTTTCAGGTACGGTCCATGTAGCGCTTGCAGATTCACAGCTGATTTTTATATGTTTGACAGTTGTGGCTTGTAGTGACGTGGAAGCATGTTGTAGGTTCTGCAGTTCAACAAACATATTAAATGTGCTCTGCTTAACACATTTAACAATCAAGGTAAATGGCTTGACGATGAAACCTAGCAAAAACAATACCAGTTTACACCCTATTTCCTCAGGCAATTAATCGCCCCACAATGAAAAAACTTAGAAAATGCGACTGGTGGGATCGCTGTACAAAACCCAAACAAATATTCCTGCTAGTCTTCCTCACTGTGTTTGTAATCATTTTAATTTTATATTTCTTGTCGTGGCAAAGCAACAAACGCACTCTTCAAAGATACTGGAAAAACGACTATTATGATTTTAATAGCCTCATGTATCGAGACCCAAAAGATGTAAAATTCCAAGGAGAAAAGTTGGTCCATTTAGATCTGAAAGGGGCTCCACCGAAAGTTGCGTATTACGAAAAATTTTTCCCACTGCTGGCTCAGCTTGGTGCAACAGGAGTACTTATCGAGTACGAAGATATGTTTCCTTATCAAGGTGTTTTGTTACGAAACGTTACTGCTTACAATGCGTACACTTTAGAAGATATTAAAACCATTCTTAGGTTAGCTGAAGAATCTCGTTTGTCGGTGATACCCCTAATTCAAACTTTTGGACATATGGAGTTTGCCTTGAAGCTGAAAGAGTTTGAGGAATTGCGTGAAGTGCCTGAATTGCCGCAAGTAGTTTGTCCTACCCATGAAAAAACCCTGAATTTAATCATGGAAATGGTGGATCAAATTGTGAGGAGCCATCCGGGTGCAACCAAGATACATATTGGTGCGGATGAGGTGTGGTTTATAGGTGTTTGTGATAGATGTGTTAATTTACTCAGTAAGCTTGGGTGGACTAAAAGCCAGCTGTTTTTGGAGCATGTAAATGCAGTTGCACACAAAATACATAACCGATATCCCCATTTGCGCATTTTAATGTGGGATGATGAATTTCGTTCCATGACGCTTAAAGAATTAAAAACTAGTCATATAAGCTCTCTAATTGAACCGGTGATTTGGAAGTATACCAAAGATGTGTATGAAGATTTGGGACCCGGGCTGTGGGATATGTATGCGGAGGTTTTCCCCAAGGTTTGGATTGCCAGTGCATTTAAAGGGGCTACGGGAAGCAACCAATACATGACTGATATAACCCACCATTTGCAAAACCACAGGTCTTGGATGAGCATTGTTTCAGAATACAAGCATAGAATAAAATTTGAAGGTATTTTTATCACAGGTTGGCAAAGGTACGATCATTTCGCAATCCTTTGTGAACTTCTGCCAGTTGCTATGCCTTCTCTGGCAATGAGTTTGAGACTCCTCTTGGGTTACAATGAGTCACCTCTTAGTCCTCCAACAGAGGTTGCTAAATTATTACAATGTGAGCAACCTTACGGACTTATAGGCCCCACTTTTGGTTTGCCAAAGTGCTCCTTTCCAGGTGGAGATGTGTTAGATATAATTTTAAGATTTCATCTGTTAAGAGAAGAGTATACACATATTACGGAGGATTCAAGAATTAAAGGTTGGCTGAGCGATTATAACATCGAGCATGGGTTTTCTAATCCCCAGTACGTTGAGTCAGGCACTGCTTTGATATCAAACTTAAGAGCAGAGCTAATGCAACTTGAAATAGATTTGTCGTTTGCCATGCAAGAGGTTTATGATAATCACACAATCACTGAATGGAGTGATACATTTATTAAGCCTTTTGCTTTAAAAGTCCGGAAGTTATGGGATGCTCGAGAAAAATTGCTGGCTAAAACGTATTGGCCTAGAAGGCCACTGGCTGAAAGCCCTATGAATGAGCTTTGAACTGAACTTCCATGATACTCAATAACCCTCTAGTCTTATAAAAAAAAAGGAAATAGTGATATAATGTATTAAATTGTATATTGCCAATATTTTTTACAAATTTTTGAATAGTAGGAATAGAAAGGGCTTCTGCCTTACGAATTTTAATGAGTTGTTTTGAAAATGTACTGTACTAATTTTATCTTAATGCAGGGGCGGCGCTAGAAAAGTTGTTTGCAGGCTGGACAAAATTTGGTAAAGGGTGAAGTTTATTAAAAACAAGCAGTTTTTTAAATGTTCAAGACGGTTGACAAAGTTTTTTTAATTTGGTTAGTTTTTTTTAGTTTAAAGTTGTCAGCAATTGAATTTTGGCAAGCTTGTCTAATTCAAATTAAAAATTATAACTAATAAGTATTAATACAATATTGTTATTCATGGATTTGGATGTGGATTTATATTAGTGAATTACTGTAATGATATCACAAAATAACTTTGAAACCGATTTAAAATTGCCAAGCTTTGCGTATAAATTATTTTGTATGTTTAATCTTGTTTTCAAAAACTATAAAGAAGAGTTTATACTTTGCTTTGCCAAAATTTAACATGGATTATTTAATACAGAGGGTTCTGTGGTTTTAGTAATAATTTATTTTTAAGGCCTTTTATAAAATTTTTTTGAATTAGTTATACAGTTTTTTAAGGTTCCTAATCCTATACAGGGAGACCTTTGCTCAAAATGCGATTTAGTGGCTGATAATAATAATAATAATAATAATAATAATAATCCTATACAGGTTGTATTCAAATTATATACAGGGAATTTTTCTTTTTAGTATACATAGCCTATGTATACTTTTAAAAGAAACGCGTCAATTACGCCTATTGCATAGAAAACCAACTATACCGACAACTAAAAATCAGAAACAAACGTCACTATAGTTGTGAATTATTTGAGTATGAAGGTTATGTTCGATGCAGTGTTTATATTAAATAAGTATTTCATCCTGTATATAGGACACAGATGATGACTTTTTTGTTAAATGCAAAAATTGACAGGGTGATGTTTCCGTAAGGTCCGTGCACATTATATTTCTTTTGTACAAAACACATACATCAGCGGCAAAGTGGTGTAATGGTCAGCATAGCTGCCTTCCAAGCAGTTGATCCGAGTTCAATTCCCGGCGATCGCAAAGTTTTTTTAATTATTATTATTCAACGTAGCATAAAATATTTCATTTCATTTCTTCGGTTAAAACGTGATTACTTTCAGTTTTTATTTTATGGGAATTTATTACGCATCCCTCTGATTTAAATTTTCTAACAATTGTTTGACACTAAATAAAGATTAATATTATTTTTTAGCATTGAATTAATTTGTTTGCTGTGGTCACAGCATGCTTGAGTTGTCTGTATAGTTGGTTGCCTACACAATAGGCGAATTTGACGCGTTTCTTTTAAAAGTATACATAGGTTATGTATACTAAAAAGAAAAATTCCCTGTATAGACTTTTAGTAGGTTTTCGCCTGTATAAACATGTAATAGGTATAAAATGTAAAAGAAAATTGATATGGTTGTAATGAAACGAATATTTCTCTCTCTAGTCGTATACTTCACAGCTGAAGTGTCGTGATCCTATGGTTGTAGTTTGGGCAATATCCCTCCATTTGTCTGCTTGAAGCGTACCTAATATTTTCTTGAAAAGGTGCACCTCTGAATTCCTTGACTTGGTCGATCCAGCGTTTTGGGAAACATCCTCGAGGGCAATTCCCTTCTATTTTCCCCTAAACAACCAGTTTTTCTAGGTTGTCTTCCTTCCTTCTGGTGACCTGTCCGAAGTATTTCAAAATTTATTGTTTTGCTGCACTTGACAATTTTTCCTGAATTTCCAGTTCTTCCAATATGGACTACATTGGTTCTATGTGCTGTCCGGGGATCCTCGGAGTCTTCGCCAAACCCACATCTCGAAGGCGTCCAGCTTATTAATGTCTGCAGCCCTCACGCTCCATGCTTCCGCTCCATATATGGCAAAGGGAAACACAAGTGTTCTGACTAGCCTGCATTTTGTTGCCTTTGTAATGTGGCGATCTTTCCAAATTTTAGTTAGCTTAGTCATAGCTGTTTTGGCAAGTGCTATTCTTCTTTTTACGACGAGTTGCCATCATTATTTATTTGGGAACCTAGATAAACTATTTTAGGCCGAAGCGTAAGCTCTCCTGCTCAACCCTTTCGATCAGCTCTGACATCTCCTGTTCCTCTTTCACAATAAGAGTGGTGTCAGGTTGTTTATAGTCTTGCCGCCAATAACCATTCCGCCTTCCCAGCCATCCAGAGTTTTTGTTACTATGTTTGAATTTGAATTTTTCCAAAACCCCGACGTCGGGCAAAGGCCTCCCCCATAATCTTCCATTTGGAGCTATCTCTCGCTAATGTTTTCCAGTTATTTCCTGCTACTTCTTTAATTTCATCCTCCCATCTCTTATTAGATCTGCCCTTTGTTCTTGCGTTTGCTAACCCCCAGTAGGTTGATCTCTTCGCCCATTGGTTATCTTCAGATCTTACCACATGTCCTGCATATTTCCACTTTAAAGTTTTACACATTTTTATTACGTCCGCAGTACCACTTTTTTCTCTTATCACTTCTAGTCTAATACGATCACCAATTTTTATTCCGAGCATGCTTCTGTCCATTTTTGATTGTGTCACTCTCAGCTTCTTTATTATATTTTTTGTTACAGCCCATGTCTGTGACCTGTAGCTTTGGGATGAATAAAAAATTTTTCAGTTCAAATATAAAGGTTTCTTTGTTTTTAGGATATGTTTTAATGACCAGAATTTGGACCAAGCTGCTTTTCTCCTTCTCTGAATCTCCTTTTGGAATCGATTTTGGAAAGCGATTGTTTGTCCCAAGTAGATTACTTCATCCATGATTTTTATGTTTTTATCTCCTAGTTTTAATTCTCCTGGGTTGCCATTAGTCAAAATGTTAGTCTCTAGTCCTACTTTACTGCTTGCGGCACTTAGTTGCTCCAACATTATTTTTAGCTCTTCCCAACTCTTCGCGAATAGGGCGACATCGTCCGCAAATCTTAGGTTTGTCAATGTTTTTCCCCTAATATTTATTCCTAAGTTTTTCCATTTAAGCTTCCTAAATACGTCTTCTATCACACAGTTAAATATGTTGCGTGATAATGGTTCTCCCTGGCACACTCCCTTTTCTATTTTGAAGACTGGGCCTTATTTCTCTGTCCATATTTTTGCTGTTGGGTTCTTATACAGAGAGATCAAAAAAGAACTTGATTACAGCAAGCCATGACTTTTTTTTCGTAGGTCGTAGATCAACAATATCCTATCAACTGTCATGAATACGAACAAAAAAAAAAGTCATGGCTTGCTGTAATCAAGTTCTTTTTTGATCTCTGTATATTTGTTCAATTACTCATATGTATTTTTCATGAACTGCTTGTTCTTTAAGAGCAGTAGATATTGGTCGGTCTTCAATTGTGTCGAAAGCTTTTTTATAATCTACACACGCTATATATACTACCTTCCTGAATTCGATACATTTTTCTATTACCCGGTTGATCGTTTGTAGGTGGTCGATTGTGGAGTATCCTTTCCGAAAGTCAGCTTATTCCGTAGGTTGCTCCGAGTCTAACTGTACATAAATTATTTTTTGTATTATACTTGCAAATACAAGTTTGTAGAGATTCGATATTAGGCTAATAGGCGTATAATTTTCTATTTTTGTTTTATCTCCTTTTTTATGAAGGAGAATTATCGTCGACACATTTCATTGGCTGGGTATTTCTTCCTTTTGGACTATTTTATTAAACAATGCTATGATTGACTTCAATAATTTTTGCGAGCCGCACTTACGAACTTCGTTTGTGGTGTTTTTTCTAACCTCAATTTTGTTATAGCCTCTAAAACCTCGCCTTCTATACTTGGTATTTCTGCATTGTTTTCTATGTCATTTGGTTGTGTTTTACTTTCAGTTTTCAACTTATTGGCATACACTTCTGTGTAGAAGGTCTTTGCTACGTGTAATAATTCGTCTCTCTTCTGGGTTTTTCTTTGGTTTGCCGTTGTTAGTTCTTGTATCCATTCTTTCCCCATACTAAGTTCTCTGCTTAATTTCTTGGTGGATCCAGTCTGACTAAGGATTTTGTTGATTCTTTCTTCTTCATTTTTTCTTCTGTCATTCCGGATTTCTTTTTTTGTAAGTTTGTTTATTTCCGTAAATTCAATCTGCAGTTGCCTACTTTCATTTCTGGACATTTTAGCTGCTCCCTCGTTTGTTTTTGTAGAAAGTATGCCTTTTTCTTGATTTTTCCTTCGTAGTCTGCTGGTGCTTGTGATGCTAGCTGCAACTGGGTTACTAGAGAAGTGTAGAAGGGCTGAATGTCCAGCATTTCGTAATGGGCTTCGTGGTTGAGGTGTTGCTCTAGGTATATATTAACTGTTTCTGCAACGATCGACTTTCCAACTTTGTTGTTAGTGTTGTTTCCCTTGAATTTTTGAGCTCTTATATGTTTTTTATTTACTTTTAGTTCCATGCTAATTAATCTGTGGTTCGAGTCAAATTCAAACCTGCTTAAAACTGATGTGTTTATTATTGAACGGTTATTGTTTGTTAGCATGTAATCTATTTCATTTTTGTGAATTCCATTTGGTACTATCCATGTCCACTTGATTCCTTCTCTTTTTTTGAATAATGTGTTTGTTATTGCTAGCCTCCTCTCACAATAAGGGTAGTGTCATCCGCGTAGCGCAGATTGTTTATAGTCTTGCCGCCAATAATCATTCCACTTTCCCAGCCATCCAGAATTTTTCTTACTATGTATTCTTCATAAATGTTGAATAACAAGGGCTTCGTGGTTGAGGTGTTGCTCTAGGTATATATTAACTGTTTCTGCAACGATCGACTTTCCAACTTTGTTGTTAGTGTTGTTTCCCTTGAATTTTTGAGCTCTTATATGTTTTTTATTTACTTTTAGTTCCATGCTAATTAATCTGTGGTTCGAGTCAAATTCAAACCTGCTTAAAACTGATGTGTTTATTATTGAACGGTTATTGTTTGTTAGCATGTAATCTATTTCATTTTTGTGAATTCCATTTGGTACTATCCATGTCCACTTGATTCCTTCTCTTTTTTTGAATAATGTGTTTGTTATTGCTAGCCTCCTCTCACAATAAGGGTAGTGTCATCCGCGTAGCGCAGATTGTTTATAGTCTTGCCGCCAATAATCATTCCACTTTCCCAGCCATCCAGAATTTTTCTTACTATGTATTCTTCATAAATGTTGAATAACAAGGGCGACAAGACACATTCTTGGCGTACAAGAGTTTAGAGATCTTGTTATAAATTTTGATTATTCCTGTGGTGCTGTTATACAACTGTCTTAGTAGTATGACAAGGTGTAGAGGGGTTCCTATGTCCAGTAGCACTTTCCAGAGTTGTGGCCAATTCACGCAGTCGTAGGCCTTACTATAGTCGAGAAAGGATAGATAAGTCTTCTCTTCTTAAGGTGCCTATTCTCTGTGGATGTTGGCTATCACATTGGACCACATAATTTTGTTGACTGCTGATGTGAATATGGTGATGGAAGTCATACCAGTCCATTGTCGCAGATTCTTTAACCAGGATATTCTTCGTCCGGGGCCTCTTTTTCCCTCTATCTTCCCTTGCAATATTAGCTGGAGCAACCGGTACTTTTCGTTTCGCATTACATGACCGAAATATGCCAGTTTTCTGACCTTAACTGTTGTCACAATTTCTAGATCTTTTTTCATTCGTTGGATAACTGTAGTGTTTGTAATGCGATAAGTCCAGGAAATTCTGAGCATGCGGCGATAGCACCACATCTCAAAAGCCTCCAAACGTTTCATTGATGCTTCCTTAAGAGTCCAGGCTTCCACACCGTACATCAAAGTGGAGAAGACGTAGCATCTAAGAACTCGGGTTCGAGTGTTAATATTTAGTTGTAGGTTACATAATACTTTTCTGAGGCTGTTAAAAACCGTTCTAGCTTTTTCAATTCGGCATCTTATTTCCTGTGAATGGTCCCAATCTTTATTGAGATTGCAACCTAAATATGTTATGTTATCAGCTATTTCGAGAATATCATGGTTTACAACAAATCGGTGTTGCGTGTTGTCATTTTTACTCACTACCAGAATCTGGGTCTTCTTACAGTTTAGCTTCATTCCGTATCTGTTACATGTCGCTACTACTCGGTCAATTAGGCTTTGTAGTCCTTCAGCGCTGTCGGCAAGTAACACCGTGTCATCCGCGTATCTCAAATTGTTCAACATCTCTCCATTAATAATGATACCTTCCTCCATTCCATTTAAGGCTTCTTTGAAGAGCATTTCTGAGTAAGCGTTAAATAACAGCGGTGACAGTATGCATCCTTGTCGTACTCCTCTCTTCACTGAAAATTCTTGCGAGAATTCGATATCCACGCGAACAGTTGCTTTTTGGTACAGATACAGATTTGTTATGAGGCGTACGTCTTTGTCATCGATTCCGGATTCAATCAAAATTTCAATAAGTTTTTGGTGCTGCACTTTGTCGAATGCCTTTTCAAAGTCTATAAAGCATGCATATACATTGCAATTAATGTCGCGCGCCCTCTGGATGAGAACCTGTATACTAAACAGGGCTTCCCGGGTCCCTAGTCCTTTCGTAAAACCTAATTGGACATCACTAATGTTTTCCTCCAGTTTCCTGTATATACGCGCGTACAAGATCTTCAGCAGAATTTTTAAGTCACGACTCATCAGGCTGATGACTCTGTGGTCTACACGTTTGTTGGCGTTTTTTTTTCTTCGGCAGTGGTATAAAAGTTGACATAAACCAGTCGTTTGGTAGTTGCCCAGTTTCATAAATTTTACTGATTAACTTTCTTAAGAGTTTAAGCTGATTATCCTCTAGTAGTTTGAGTATTTCACCCCGTATTAGATCTGGCCCAGGGGCTTTGTTGTTCTTCAGTCGTTTTACTGCTTTTGCTACCTCATCTAGTGTTATTTCTGGGCCCACATTTCCTTGTATGGTAATGTCTATTTGTTCTTCGTCTCCAAATAATTCTTCCATGTATTCTTTCCATCTACCTAATATTTTGTCATTTTCTATAATCAATTTGTTATCTGAGTCTAGAATAGCATTATTATTTCGTGATTTTTGATTCCTGCTACTTCTTTGATTTTCTTGTGCAAGTTTAATGTGTCATGTTTTTCTTGTAATGTTTCAATTTCCTTACACTCACTGTCTAACCATAACTCCTTTGCCTACTTTATCTTTCTATTAATTATTCTGTTTATTTCTTTATATTTTTCTTCATTTCTATTTCTGAATTGTCTTCTTTTATCCATATATTGTAATATTTCGTCAGTCATCCATTCTTGCCTCTTTATTCTCTTTCCTGGTTTCAACTCGTTTTCTGTCACGGCAATAATAGTGTTCTTCATTTTGTTCCACATATCCTCTATATCTATATCTATATCTTCGTCTTCATTGTGTTGTTCTGGGATTGCGGCGTTTATTTTGTTATTAAGTTCCTCTTTAACTTTCGTTTTCGTGTTGTGGTCTTTTAGTTTTTGTAAGTCAATTCGTTTTGGTGGTTTCTTTTTCTGAACTCTTTTTAACCATAATTTAATTCGGGCTAACGGGAGGTTATGATCTGAGGGGACATCTGCTCCTGGATATGTTTTTGCTGATTTAATGGCGTTTTGATACCGTTTATTCACCAAAATGTAATCTATCTGATTTCTTATGATTCTTTCGGGACTATCAGCCGGAGATTTCCACGTGTAGAGTCTTCGGGGTGGTAATTGAAAATATGTGTTCATTATTGCAAATTCCTTTTTTTGACAGAACTGAATAAGTCGATCTCCTCTATCATTTCTGATTCCCAGTCCAAATCCTCCCACCACGTTCTCTACCGCTCCTTTACCCACCTTGGCATTGAGATCGCCTAATATGACGTTGATCTCCTGTTTCTTTGTGTGTTTTAGCGCCTTATTTACCTGTTCGTAAAAATTCTCTATTTCCTGATCTGCGCTTTCTGCTGTTGGAGCATATGTCTGTATAATATTCATGTTGAATGGCTTTGCACTGATCTTAAGTAGTGCTATTCGCTCTGAAATGCATATAAAATTAATTATTATAGATAAGTAGGTTTCCCAAACTCTCTTGCTTTCTCGATGATTTGCCTTACGTTCATGATCTGCTCTCTGGTGCCTTTCCCGCTTACCAACCCAGCTTGTTCTTCTGGGATCTGCCAATCTAAGTTTTTGAGTCGGTTTAGTAGAATTCCGAGCATAACCTTAGTTGGATGGGATATCAGTGCGATGGCTCTATAGTTATTACATTTTTGATTTGAACCTTTTTTATGCAGTGGAATAAAAGTCGATGAACTCCAGTCACTTGACCACTGCCCTGTTCGCCAGGTATTATTGCAAATTTTCCATAAACGGTCAACACCTTCTGGAGTAAGCTGTTTTAGCATTTCCGCACTCACATTATCTTCGTCTGTGCTTTTGTTGATTTTTAAATAATGGATAGCTTGCTCGACTTCTTCTCTTAATACATCAGGTTCCTGTTCGATTTCCATGATGGAAGGAAAATGTATTGATTCTTGGTCGTTTGCTTCGCTTATGTACAAGTTTTCACAGTATTTTCGCAATATCTCCACTACGTCATCTATCTCAGTAACGCCCCTCATTGTCTTTTATTTTCCATGTTCTTGGTTTAAATTCCTTTGTGATTTCTTTGATGTGCGGGAAGAGATCTCGAATTTCGTTGGTATTAGCACATCTTTCAATTTCTCGACACATATTTTGTATGAGATGATTTTTGTCACGTCTACATAACCGTTGTGTTTCTCAGCTCAGTTTTCTATATTAGATTCTTCGTTCTTCTGTGTTTATGCCTGTTTGTCTGAGTCTTCCTGTCTTTTATTACGTTCCAAGTTTCGTCTTTCATCCATTATTTATTTTTTGTTTCTTTTTGTTCTGCTGTAACACTTGTTCTTTGGTTCAAACGAATGGAAAATAAGCAACTGCTTGCAATTAAACAATTGGCAGATTTGATATTTCAATTGCATTTTACAAAGTCGTATTTAGGTTATGGAATGAATATTGATGAGTTAATGCTTATGATTCAGAAGGGTAGAATGATCGTTGATTGATATTTGCAAATTTATTTAGAGAAAAGTTAAATCTTTAATTACAAGCAATTACTGTTTTTTTTTGTGATTATCAGAAAAATTTGACTGCGTACCCTAGTAATAGTATATTCTTCAACGAGTGTAGAATGACAGCTATTATTCACAAGGATGAAAATTCTGTCACGAGCCGAAGGCGAGTGACAGAATCATCCGAGTGAATAATAGCTATTCTACACGAGTAGGAGACTATACTTTCTCTACGACTATTTCATAGGAAGTTACAATTTTTGGTCCGAATCAGTGTAATAAAAATTTTGCTTTAGATTGACGTATGTCGGTTCACTAGCCACAACCATTTTACGCCGTGTACCCCATTGTGTACTGTTTCTGCGATTTCTTCGGCAGTAGATTAATACACGTCGTTTTCGCGGTTTCCGTTATTTCTGGTGGCAAACACATTTCAGCGTTTTCGCTGTCTGAATTATTCATACCTAGTTCATACTGTTTTTACGAATACGAAAATTAAAAACTGTTTTTGACAGTTACTTCAAAAACAAGTGGGAGATCCCAAGCGCCAACATGCCACGCCCACTAGCTTCCGGTTCCGCAATTTATCGTTGGATTCTGATTTATCGTTGGATTCTGATACAGAATCCCACTGAAATAGAGAACAGAATCCAACGAAAATGGAGAATATCTATCTATCATTCTTCAACTGATATAACAGACTTTAATTCCACATCTCAATGGCAGAAGTAATAATTTATTAATAAATTAAAACAATATTATCATTAGTTTTAACAGTAGTTGAAATTAATAATATACTATTCTTGTTTTCATGTATTAATTACCATGAATTCAACCAATTAAGGCATGAAATAACAAATAACTATTGCCAACTGTCTTGGGCATTGAATTTGTACTTAAATTTATTCAAATCATAGGTGAACCCTAAGCCATTACCAATTGTATCTGTCTTATCTTAAGCCGACTTAGTGAATACTTCAGATGAATTAAGACTGAATTTGGTTTAAACTTCTGCTGACTTATTATTTCTAATTTTTGATGATTTACTTAAACATTTTCTGAAGTAATTGAGGGGCCAGGAGTCCCTCTAAAATTAGGCTAGCGACGCCCCTGCCCGAAACATTCCTGTACATTTTAGCGTATGTGTTTACAGAAGCGTGACTAAGAATGTTGAGCTGAAATAGAATTTCTAGGCTACCTGTTGAGTAGAATTTACAGCCGTTAAAATATTCTTGTTTCAGCCCAATATTTCTGACAAGATTCTGACAAGACAATCTTTATCTGTTTATTGGTGCAAATATGAAGCAATTATAACATACATTCAAGAAATTTTAAGTCTCTTAGACTTATCTAATTTTAGTTTTTCACAAATAATAATGTCCTTCTCGCAAGTAGTTTATCAATTTTAATGGGCTCGTTTAGCAAGAGGTATTCAACTTTAGCCAATCAAAAAATATACTAATTCAAGCTCACGCGTAACCTCACATTATTTAAGAAATAAGATCTTGAAATAAACGAGCTTATACAGTATGTTCATGGCAATAGTTTACAATATGTAACGTTTTTATTCGAACAGTCGAATTTTCTTAAATTAGAAAAATTGTAGTATTTTATCTTCAGAATTGAACTGGCTCAAGTGTGTATGTATGGCAAGGCTATCTGAACATCTATGACGCATTTCCGGTTTAACACGGAGTTTTTTTAAATATCAGGCAAATATTCAAATAACCATATCGTAAAATTTGTCATCACAAACAAATTAATAAATTCCATATTGAAGAATCATATGAGTGAATCAGCTCGTTGATTTTAAAAGTTTAGTATTATTATTAATATTATTATTCAGGTACAAAATATTAAAAATAGTTATTAGAGTGCCCTTCAGTATGAAGCACATCTTCTCTCAGTTACGAAAGTAAAAATTATTTTACTATTCATACAAAAATATTTTTTCCATAAAAATATATATTTTTTTAAATATTTTTTTAATATTTCATAAGCAATTTCATTTTTAGTAAGAAATTTGTTAAAAAGGTGTTTATTATTAAGGCAAGGCCTGTATTTATTAGTTAATACGCATTTCAACAAAGTAATGCAAAAAGCAATTAACAATAGATATTTAACAAAAATATTTTTTTATAATTATTGTTGGTCAAAAAAACTGTTGTTTTATCTAATGACGCTTAAAACAAATATTTTTTCATTTGTGAAGTATTTCTTGTGAGCGGAGAAACTTAAAAAAAATTAATTTTTGTGTACTGCGAAAGATTTTTTATAGAAGGAAGAAGCTATTTTTGTTAATCAACAGCTTTTACTGGTGTACTTACACTAAGGTAACATTGATTTAAACATGGATTGACTATGGTTTAATGGAAATGTTAGATAGCACACAACTCAGCGTAGGAATGCCCATATAAATTACCAAATTTAAGGTTGAAATAAGTTGTCTACTTATAATATCAACTGCAAATTAGTATTGTTTTTCAAAATTAAAGTAAACCTTTTCATCTAACTTATTGGTTTGGTTTACTCTGATGTGTCATAATAAGCACAACAACTCCTAACTTTAAATAAACCTGGAAAATTTTGTTTAAAGCGTACTTAACCTAAACAAAATGCTAAAGGTTTTTTTTATGGTAAGTATACATTAAAAGGTATTATAACTTGGGGTCGTGTGTTAGCTAACATTTCCATTCCACTGTAAGTGAAATGGCGCCACCTTTCTTTTACACGATTCAGTCAGAATTAATTAACGGTTAACTAATTATTTTGCAGGGAAGAATTTTATGCTTTTATTAAATGTTTTATCAGAGTTAACACAAACAATCTTTTTGCAGTTGAAAAAAATTTTTTAGAAATATTTTGCCTTTCTAAGTACAACAAAACAAAAATGTGTGGGCAAACCTTTTCATTAAAATGATTTTTACTTTTTTTCTATGGGCCCAAACAGTGGATTCATACTAGCGAAACGCCAAATAGCAAACAAGATCTAGCTGAATTCGAGCTATATTTCAAGATATTTGTTATACTTGAAATTTTTAAATAAAACTTCTTGGGTAAATATTATTCAAAATCAGGGGTGAAAGTAGAATGTCTTGTCGGTGCGCAATTAGGTGAGGGCTTTAAAAAAGAAAACGTAACGCACCAAGCATGTGACGTAACCGTTGGTGTCGTGTGCAACGGACTAGTGTTGACCGTGTTTCTACCTCGCTCCGCCCGCTATCCATCGTCGAACAAATAAAGCGGTTTATATTTAGTTTGGTTTAATTTTTTTGTTGTAGATAGTTTACGAAAAATAAAGTATTATTTTTCTTTGTTGCGTGGTGATTCTAAACCGGAATTAAGTTCCATTTCTAAATTTTTTACCAGAATGGCGTTCCGGAGAGTTCCGGCATACTTTCATCCTTATGCAACATATATTTGCACAAAAAATAAACAAATGATTGTCTTTTCAGGAACTTCCTCGAATCTTTTATTTTTTGCCTACGGGGATTCCTCTTCATTCTGTATGAAGTTACAGATTCACTCAAAATTTGTCATAAATTAATTTTAAATAATCAAGAATCTTCTTTGCTAATACAAAATTTTTTAGTTGTTTGGAAGTCATAAGCGATGGATTCGACACAGTACATATTAAATTCTCTAAGACAAGAAATAACTGAGCATAGTTTGAAATTAAAAGCTATAATCCAGGTAAATTAATGAAAAATACGTAATTTTGTTTGGTTTGAGAACATTGCATGTTTTTGTAACAGGATATCAACGCATGTGCGGGTCCTTTGTCAGAACTTCACAACCTCAATAGCATGGGGCGTGCTAAAATATCATCCATTCGCAAATATGTCGACAAATTTGGGGATATAGCTAAAGAGAACAAGGATAAAGAGTTGTTAAAGGAAGTAATCTTGCAAAGAGAACAACTTGCTAGGTACAATTTTCAAACGTGCTTAATATTAGTGGTTTTATGGGAATGCTTTTAGCACAATGGATGCTTTCAAAAAAGCTAATATAAAGGCGATGTTAGCATTAGAAAAAGGTACTAAAGAGGAACTGCTCAAGCCAAAAGATCCAGAAAGTGTGTTACGACATCGGCAGAAGCGAGATAAAGAACACATAGCAAAAGCGAGTTCAAGTGTGACGGATCAGCTGCTGTCTATCAGTCGCCAATTGGCTGATACAACTAAGAGGAGTGCTGACACTCTTGATAGTTTAGTTGCTTCTTCGGATAGTGTAATTGGTACTCAGGAGGAGCTCAGAGCTACTTCTGGTGTCATTGGTCAATCGGGAAAACTTCTAGCTAAATATGGAAGAAGGGAATTCACTGATAAAATTCTTATGTTTTTTGCTTTTGCTTTCTTTATTGCTTGTGTTTTTTATATTGTACAAAAAAGGCTATTCTAAGTTTCATTAATTTATAAGATGGTTATTTTCTTTCCTAACAAATATTACAATGCTACCATGTAAATCTTATTCCACAATTTTACTGCTTTCGTTAAATTTCATCAGGATTTTACAGCATGATGCAATTAATCTTACCCTTTTTGTATACATTGTTTGTGTAAAACACTGTTTATAACTGACTGGGTCTGAAGGTGTTTAACATTTCAGGGATTGCACAAATTGCTTTACTAATTTTTGGTGATTAAATGTACTATGTAATTCATGTAAGCATATTGTTTGGATTTGGCACGTGCCTGTGAGGTGCTCAGTATGGTGTACCCATAAACAAATTCACGTGGTGTTCATTTGGCGCGCGAACTACTTGAAGGTTAGGTTCGGCGCATTGTTTTAAACTGTGAAACATTTGTGAAAATTCCATCATGCTTGGATTATGGTGGCAAATCATTGAGAATCAGAAATGTACAATTTCATGGAGTTCCACGTGATCTTTGTAGGTACACTAAGCTGAAGAAAAGTCACGTGACGCACATGCCTAATTACGAAACACATCACTAATTAGGTAATATAAACTAATGAACGAAGTTTTATACACCATTGACAAATTTTATAAACAGCTGTATCTGAGTTGTAATATGTTTAATTCATACACACAAACTCAAACAATTTTTGTTACAATCCTTTAAGAATTGGAAATGTATGGTCTTCGTAAAGATAATTATACGCTTTGAAGTTTTGCTAAGATAAGTAATAAAATGTCATACACGGTCGATTTTTTGAAATATCTTCTTGGTCAGTTCTAATATGGGAATTTTCTATGCCTTAAATAGAAAAACTTAAACTTAAAGCGTGTAGATTTTCAATAGATAAGACTTAATATACACTTATTGTTCAATTGATTTATATTATGATGTAACTTGCTCTCTGTAAATATCTGGTTAAGTAAATATATCAACTAAAAATGTATGTTATATTTGTACATTCAATTGTTGAAAGCAGTAAAGACTAAGTGTTTGGTATGTTGTTTTGTATGAAAAGCGCCATATGTATATATAATAGCTGCATAATAAAAGACAAAAATATATTCCATTTCTCATTTACAATAAGCATGAACATGTGATTCCATGATGTAATTTTTTATTAGGACTGAAATACATACTTCATTTTATTAAATAGTATTTTGATTATGATGATATATTGTTTATTATTTTAATACTGTTAAAGGGAGAGATTATATTATTTGTTAATTAAATCGATCTGAATATTTTGTGCGTTTAATTAACATAGCAGGTATTTTTGGTTAATGAAACTTGCAAATTCTAAGCAAAGAGATTTAAAAAATACATGCTTATTGCCCTAATATGGAAGTATTTTTTTTATTGATGTCTTAGGCAAGTCTGGATGTCAATTTAATTTTACAATCATATGACAACGTAAACACAGCTGATACGGTTGTCATTGTTTAGTTTAGACACACTGGGGTAGTTATTGATGCTGCACCAAAACTTTATTTGACCTTAAAAATTCTAGAAAAAAGAAATTTAATTAACACATTCATAATGTCCGTATATGGAAATATTTGGTTTAATTGCAAAGCTATTTAGTTTGAGAAATTATGAATTGTGTCAAATGAATCCTTAGTCTATGATTAAATTTCCAAATTCGTATCTTGCTGCTTGAGAACGTTTGAATTCAAATCATAATGCAAAATCAAGAAAAATGTAACAAACTGTGCTAATATTTAATTATGGATTGGTAATATCAACTACTCAAAAATGAATAAGGATATTGCAGTGTAAGACACTTCAAGGCATCACCAATTGCATTTATAATAAAAAAACTACCGAAACAACAAAGTTACCTACGTTTAAAGAATAAATTTAACAATATTATAATGAAAATCGTTATTGTCTTGGCATACTTTCAATGTAATTATCAATATGTTCTTGTGGAATATGATGCCACAGTACCGACAATACATCCCTCAGTTGTTGCATAGCCTTGGATTATGATGATCCAGCTGTCTGCAGAAGGTCCCATGTATGCTCGATGGGGTTGAGGTCTGGAGATAGCGGAGGAAGAGCAAGATGGCTTATTTCCTCATCTCGACGCATCTCTAAAACAACCCGAGCACGATGCGGTCGTATAAAATATAGGTATATAAATACTACCATCCAACGGCGGCGTTGCGACGGTTCAGAACATGGTCCATAATGATCTCATTAAAGATATGGAGGTCAGTACGCCACCCTAAAGAAATTCCTGCCCATACCATAAATACGGTTAAACAATTGCAACTGGATGCGATTGTTTTTTTTTTGTTTTTTAACTTCAAACATTACAGCTTGCTTAGATATTATCAATAATAGACGACCATTAGCCGCCAAATACAAACATATACGCTTTATATTGCCATATCCCTATTCATTTCTGAGAAGTTTATTTAGGGTTGCCTACCATGCTTGATTTAAATTTTATTAATGTCTTTTCGTTTTTGGCAGGTCTGTATTCTGTATGTTCTCTTATACAAGATGTTACAACGTAAACAGAGCTGATACGATTCTGCTTGTTTAATTTTTAGAAGCAGTGGGGTAGTAATTGATGCTGCATGAAAACTGAATTTGACTGCAAATTCTTCAAAGATTGATTTTAATTAACACATGCATATTGTTTTATATGGAAATATTTGGTTTAATTGCTAAGTTAGTTGGATGAGTTATAACGCACAATTGTTTACTGAATCCTCAGTTAGTGGTTCAGCTTATACGTTCTTTTTTATCTTGCTTAATTTAACATATAAACTGCAATCGCTGGATTGATTTTTAATTATGAACTGGTCATATATTTAGGGTTGTCTCCCATGCTTTATTTCAAAAGATATTCCTTTGTTTTATTTATTAAAGACCTTTAGTCGTTGGCAGGTTATGATGCTGTAAGTCTCTTGCATTTTACAATTGTACGACACAATGTAAACACAGCTGATACAATTTTCCTTGTTTAACTTTTAGACACACTGGGGTAGTAATTGATGTTGCATCAAATTCTGATTTGACCCTGCAAATTCTTCGAAAAGGGAAGTATAATTAACACATGCATAACGTCCTCATATAAAAATATTTAGTTTAATTTCTAAGTTAGTTGGATAAGTTATGAACATTAGATATTAAAAACACTTGTGTCTAATGAAGCCTCAGTTTGTGGTCGACTTTATAAGTTCGGTTTTATCTTGTTGCTTGAGAACTTCTTCTTTCCTTCTTAATTAAAACCATAATGCAGAATCAAGAAAAATTAACATATAAACTGGTAATATAAACTACTCAAAAATGAATAATATATGAATAAATGAAATTGTAATATGTTTGTATATGGCGGCTAATGGTCATCTACTATTGATAATTAGAATAAGCAGCAACGTTTGCTGTTAATAAACAAAAAACAATCGAATCCAGTTGCAATTGTTTAACCGTATTAGTGTCAAGTCGAGTTTGTGTGTTTGATTGAATAATCTTTCTTGTCTTCTTCTGATCTTTTAAGTTTACTGGTTTTTTATTCGTGTGTTACATTTGTGTTCTTAATAATGAACAACAATGTAGAGAAACCATTTAACAACAGAACAACGAAATTTAGCCGTTGCCGTTGCTCTAAGAGGAGATCGCCTGGTCGCCATTGCAATTTCACGTGCCCTTTCGCGTCTTAGAGAAACGGGTAGGACTGAAAGGAATCCTGGAAGTGAATCTTTTCGCATCACAACACCTCGTGGGGATCGACTTCTGGTAATTGATACAAGAATGCACTCCTTTTCAACTGTTCGGCATCTACAGCAAATGTTGCATAATGCCACAGGAAAGCGAGTCTCTGACCAAACTGAGAAATGGATTGTATGAGGTAGAACTTACTTCATACCGTCTCCTGAGATATCGTGCAAGAACTGTGGCTCATGGTCAAGACGTAGGCTTCAAGAAGCGACGCCGTAGGAGGATATACTGTTTTCGGGCGAGTCCAGATATTGCCTCAGCAATGATAGTCAAAGAGTGTATGGGAGCGCCGAACATCGTACCTTACCTCAGTATACCCAACCAGTCATTGCCTTTGGTGGTGGTGGTCTTCTGGTATGGGCTGGAATATTTTTAGGATGGCCTACTGACCTCCATATTTTTAATGGTACACTCATGGGCCAACGTTATGCCCAAGAGATCATTATGGACCATGTTCTGAACCGTCGCAATGCTGCTGGACGGGAATATGTTGTTTTTCTTGACGAAAACGCGAGGCCGCATCGTGCTCGGGTTGTTTTAAAGATCCACTATCTCCAGACGTTAACCCCATTGAGCATGCACGGGACCTTATGCAGAGACAGCTGGATTATCTTAATCCAAGGCCTACTACTGTGCAACAGTTGAGGGATGTATTGCTGGTACCGTGGCGTAAAACTCCGCAAGAAAATATTGATAATTGCATCGAGAGTATGCTAGCAAGGTGCAGAGCAGTTATTACTGCCAGAGGATGTGCCACGTGATATCAGAATTTAATAAATTTAAATTAAGGGAAGGGAGACAATAACGATTTTCATTATAATATTGTTAAATTTCTTCTTTAAAAGTACCTTTGTTGTAATTTTCATGTTCATTACTAAAATGACGTTAGATTTTGTTGTTTTGGTAGTAGTTTTATTATAAATCCAATTGGTGAGATCTTTAAGTATCTTACACTGCAATATTCCTATTCATTTTTGAGTAGTTTATTTTTTCAGAATTGAAATGTGATATTTATTAGAGTGTGTTGGTGACAGCAAAGACTTTATTGTTTTTCACAGCCATCAAAAATTAAAATACAT
This sequence comes from Limonius californicus, assembly GCA_014611495.1. Taxonomy (NCBI): domain Eukaryota; kingdom Metazoa; phylum Arthropoda; class Insecta; order Coleoptera; family Elateridae; genus Limonius; species Limonius californicus. The sequence continues at coordinate 12,414 of JABXWE010019734.1, read as the reverse complement.
GTAACTCCATCGTAAAAAATCTTTATTTTTTTCTTAAATATTACTCGATATTGATATTGTACACATATTCTTTATATAGAATATAGTGCATATGCACATATACTAGAAGAATAGTAAACATTTTGTGTATATAATCCTGATTTTTTGAAGTATATATGCATTATCTTCACAGTGTATTTCCTTAATTCTAATTATAATTCCTTATAGCATGTCACTATCCATGTCGGTAGATTTAGATCCACAATTAGATTCTTTATTTCGCGTCATCCATATAATATTATCTTGCAAGAAGTAATCCTCTATTTCATTTAACGTTTTTCCTTTTGTTTCTGGTAGCATAAAATAAATCAATACACTAGCTAAGAACGATGCAGTTCCGAATAATATGAACAGCCCATGTATACCCAACAATTCTTTAAGAAAAGGAAATGATTTTACAAAAGTAAATATTAATAGACTGGCAATTACCGTAGTAATGCTTCCAAAAGTAGCTCGTACTCTAGCAGGAAAGAGTTCACCAATCATAACTTGTGATAATGTAGGGAAGCCGACAGTAGCGCCTGCTACATAAAACAGTAAACATATGGCGGGGAAATACCCATTGGTTTTATAATTAAAAAATAGAGCTATTCCTAAACTAAACGCAGACAATGATGTACAGAGGTATGAATATATGCCTATAGTTCTGCGGCCAAGAAAAGCTAATGCAAAAACCGCTGCTACTGTAAAAACAACTCTTACAGCAGCGGTCAAGACTGCTGTCGTATATTCGTTTACATTTTCTTCAACTATTAGTGAAATTATCTCTACAGCATACAGTATAAATGCAAACCATCCTGCTAATGTTTGCAAAACATTAAAAATATTAACAATTATAAAAGGCTTTAAAATTTGAGGCGTGATAAACGAAGGTATGTTGAACTGAGAGCGGTGTTTTTGGTGTTGTTTTTCGTTTTCTGCTCTGTCGATTATTTGTTGAACTTCTTGTTTTGCCTAAAATGATAAAATATAAATATTCAATATCTTAAATAACACTAATACCACGTTTCTATAATAAACAGGGAAGCCTATTATGTATACACGCGTATTGGACATGTTAAGCATTAAATATATAGTATTTTGTCCCAAAGAAAAGTTAAACTGATACAATGGTTTTTGAGAAATTATGCAAAATGACTTTATTTATAAGTGATAAATGAATGATAAATGGAAAATGCAGCTTACAGGGTCAATCACAAACACTTCTGGATTATTAATACTGAACTAGGAGGTATGTATAAGATAGCATCAAATATCGAAAAAATTCTTTTCTTAAATCAACCTCTGTAAAGTGAAAACATGCAAACACGAAACGGTACTCAATTAGGAAATCCCTTTAAAACAAGTTAAGGTCCTTCTGATAAACACTAACGTTTCTTTTATTACTGTTAAAGTCGTATTTAATCTAATATCGTAGTATCTCTGGTATTTTGGGCTGTCTGTAACACCGACAACCGCGTTAGAAGAACTTCTTGATGTCCGCCTTTTAGACCTACGAGTGCTGGAGAAGGCCAGGGTGGAGGTATACCAGCTGAAAACAAATGGATATGGGATATACTCAGACCATGATGGAGATCATACCGAAATCATCAGGCATGTAGACAAAAACTTTACCTTACGGCTGGAGTTAGATAAAATAAGATATGAGTTCCAAAATTCGTTCAAAGTAATCATACACAACGACACGAGTGGAATGAAAATAAGAGAATTGTAGTCTACTTCAAATTATATCGTTATCCAATTTAAGAAGGTATTTGTAGAACAAGGATTTACAAGCTACTTGTAACACGGCTTAGAGCACCGGCCGCATTCAGGTAAATTTACATATTGGGAAGAGACTGAGTTACCTAGGGGTTGTGACTCAAGCAAGAAGCTTAAATTATCTGTTTCTAATTCATTATTTGGGATTACACTGTTTAGTTGAACTATTCTTATTTATGTTAAACCTAGTAAAGTATGTATCAAAATTGGCTTCCTTAATTAGGTACCTTTTAGAAATTAGATTAGATCATTGCCTTATTTTCTGCCTTTATGACACAACTTATAACATAAGAAGTAAATAGCGCAAAGTAGTTGTTGATGAAGTTCTCTGCGAAGTAGATATTTATTTATACTGCATTTCAAAATGTGGACACCGTGGACTGATAGCGAACATGTAATTCGGCGAAAAATATATCAAATGTACAGGGAATACTGCTTGCTTACGGTAAAATTGTTAAATCAAAGATTGAATTAAGATTATACTGCAATAAAGTGTTCCGGGAATTATTAAAACTATGGGATTTAAACATAAAAATATGCAATCAGCCTAAATCAGGGACGCTTTGCCTCGGTGTTCCAAACAGAAATAACAGCAATCTGTAGAGATCCCACAGAACTAGGAGAATTTGCATTAAACAGTCAGGCAGCTGAAAGCGCTGTTATCATACCAATTCAACTCCAGACTGGTCTTGCATTGCTACAGAAAACTGGGGAACAAAACAGGACATACAAGGCAATGAAGAAGATGACGGTGCAGAACAGCTGATAGGTCCAGAGTCAACCTATAGGATTGTTTGTTGCATCGCGGGGATCAAACTAGAACCTGGTTATTAGACAAACACCAAAAGACTGGAATGAGCATCCGCGCATGCGACATTTGTCTGTTATTGTGAGGCCATCCAAGGAAACTGCTAAAAAATTTCTTTCGCTTGAAAAGAAGAAAACCATGCACACAATAAGGATCCTCGCAGAGTATTGTGGTATGAACAAACACCTACACAACATAGGGCTTGCAGAAGACCCGTTGTGCGGATTCTGTGATAGGGAGATGCAACTCCTATTAGCTGCCTTTGTCACTGCGAGGCACTGTTGGATCGCAGACAAATACATTTTGGGAAAGTAGATTTCGAACCAGAAATACTCATTGATAACTCCTCCAGCAATGATATTGTGGGCTTTTTCAAACGCACAGGACTACCGTTGTAAAGCTGAAGTCAACCGGGGCACAATAGGTCTTTCAGGCCGCGGTGCAAGGGACTACACAGTATCTACCCAGGGAAAAAACCTCTCCAATTTGATGATCTAGGAATTTATGTATTCCGTGTACTGTCATTATTAATGAAACAATATTGACACTTTTGCGGTACTTTGTAAAGCAAGGATTATCTCGACCGACCTGGCTTGCTGCAAAACTGGGTATCTTTCCTGTTATCTATCGGTCACTATTTTGGTATTTTGAATCTATTCTAACCTAACCCAACTTTTCCTGTTACCTGCTCCCTACTACTTGCTAGGTTCTGATTGGTCTAAAACGATTCTTTAGACAGAAAGTACCTCTTCATTCCATATTAAATACATTTTGAAACGGTTTAAGATATATATGGCTAAAATTATAAAGTATAAGAAAAACAGATGGTAACAAATTAGGTGGTAATGTCACTCAGGGGGTCAATATGTTACGATCTCTTCAATTATATTTAGAAATGGGTCCTCATTACTGTTTAACCTTTTCCGTCAGCCGTATAAGAATGAGAACAGAAGATAGATAGCACTGTAAATTAATTCAGTGGGCAGTGGTGGGGAGATAACAATAAAACGGCGGACAGATAACACGGAAGGTCTCAAAACGAGTACATATAGTAAAATACTAATACGAATCTGCAATGGTAACCTATTTTCTAAATTAAGAAAAAAAGTGTGTCTGAAGCAATACGTATAGTATGTCCATTATTAAATCTACCGTTAACGCATAATAATTTGGAAACGGGAATTATGCTTGGATGTAGATGTGATTGTGCCTATTGTGGAACAATAAATACTTTGAAAATTGAATTGAATTGACGTGTGGGTCAACGGAATGATTTACAACTTTATCGTCCTCTTAGGTGGTAGTGGTTCCAGTCCGGTTTGAACCACTAAATTGTTTTAGATGTTTTTTCGATCTTAGTCGTGGAAAGCAACAGGGAACCATTGCGGTGCCACCAAAAATTGCTCTAGGAAGTTTTCTTTCATAATACAAGGGTGACGATGATCAACGCCTTTGAAATTACCCCAAAAAGTACTCCTGCACCAACTACATACTAGCATACATAGCATACTATTATACAATGTTTTCTGTAATAAGTACAATTGCAAATAACGCCACAATGGCATGCTCTTTGCTGCACATAAAATGCCTGTTGAATGCCTATACCAATATTTATTTATTTATTATGAACAAAACAGGCCCGAAGCCTAATTACATTGCTCGACATTCACTAACAACAATAACATGCAAAATACCAGCAAAATAAAGAAAAAATGTATGATATTAATAGATTTGAAAAAAGAAAAAAACAGTAACATAAATAACAATAATAACAACTAATTGTACCCACTCATACACAGATGAAACACAGAATTTACTCAGCGTACAATTTTTTTAATATACGCTTTATATTGTGCTACTGTAAGAGTAAATATATCGATTTGAAAGTTATTCATATTATCTAAATAGTTAAACAATGAACATATTCTTGTGATAGTCGAATTTTCCTTCACTCGAGTACGACAACGTTGTATATAAAAAATATTTTTCTTACGCGATCTGTAAGCTAGTATATAGAATGATATTAATGACAAAAGGTCAGGGCAGTCAATGAAATTACGTAATATTTTGTATAAGAATGTTAAATTAAATATCATACGTCTTTGCGAAAGTTTTGTGATTTGTAGTTCACGTCGTAATCCCGCATAAGATTCGAAACCGGGGTATCTGTGATACTTTTTATAGTATAGGAACTTCAGGAATTTGTTTTGCACTGTTTCCAGTGCATTTGCATAAACTGCCGTACCAGGATCCCATACTACAACCGCGAATTCCAGTTTCGATCTTACTAATGTATTGTACAATGTTTTAATAGCCGAAAGATTGCTAAAATTTTGACATATTCTCATTAAGAATCCAAGAGATCGCATTGAGTTATTAACAGTGATTAATATATGTTCATTGAATTTTAAGTTAGTTGTAAAATGCACACCTAAGTCTTTTACTGTCTCCACCCTCTCTAAGACAACAGTATTCATAATGCAATTTCGGCCAACCACGTTCCTGCTAAGACTGTATGTCATCACTTTGCATTTGTCTGCATTGAAATACAGTTTGTTCTCTTCGCTCCATGTTGTAACAGAATTAATGTCGTGTTGTATCAGCAGAGAGTTGGGTACAGTTCTTTATACAATTGGATGTGTCATTAATAAAAATTAGAAAAAGAAGAGGTCCCAAGTTGCAACCTTGAGGGACTCCCGATGGCATTCCATAAACTTCCGAATAATTTGCCCCTGTGGTGACGTACTGCGCCCTCTCTTGCAAATAAGGTCGAAACAATTCAAGTAGTGAAAGTGAAAGATTAAATGCTCGTAGTTTTTTTAACAATATATCGTGGTCCACTCTATCAAACGTCTTCGAGAAATCCGTGTACACTACATCCACTTGATCGTTTTCTTCGAAGGCGTTAGATACGTAGTCGACAAATAGAGTTAAATTAGTTTGCACCGACTTCCCTTTCATAAATCCGTGTTGCTCGAAACAAATTTCTGACTTGACATGATTATACAATTTTGTATAAAGGAGTTGTTCAAAAACCTTACCCGGAGCGGAAAGTACAGATATAGGCCTATAATTCGATCTTCTATGTTTATCACCCGATTTATGAAGTGGATTGACTCTCGACGTCTTCCACACGCATGGAAATGTGTTTGATTTTAAAGCTAAATTAAATACTATTTGCAAGGGGTAGGCTACTTCATCAACACAAGCCCTCATTATATAAGGTGGTATGCCATCTGGACCCGCAGATTTTTTAGGCTTCAGCTTTTTAATTGCAGCTTTGACCTCCTCGATCTCAAACCTATCTATTACAAGATTGTCTAGTTTGTCGTTCAAAATTATATTATCGTTAGTCAATAATTCGTAGGTAGAAGGTGGTCCATAGACGGAACTAAAGTAATTAGCAAACCCATGGACTGCCGTTTCCGACGTAAACGTCTGCTCTTCATGCTCGTAAGAATAAGTCCCATTTGAGTTTGATTTTTTACTATTGACGTAGTTCCAAAATATATTAATATTAGATTGTAGATTATTTTCAATGTTTTCAATATATTTTTTATGATCATCTTTGATTTTGAACTTTGCTAACGCTCGCAGCCGCTTGAATTCCCGAGTATGATATAACGAGTTTTGTCTTCTGATTCGATGAAGCTTTTTATCCCGAAGTAATTATTTTGTTTCATTAGAGAACCAAATTGGATAAGATTGACCTACAAGTTTACGTCGTACAGGTACTGTGGACTCTAAGATTTGGTTGAATATCAAATAAAAATGCTCAGTGCACTTGTCTACATCGGAAAAGCTCTCCAATATACGCCAATCAGCGTCTCTTAACATTTCATACATTTGTAAAAAATTAGCTTTTTTGAAGTTTAGTTGGTGCTGAGGGTTGGTTGATATTTGGCGTGACGTTCTTTTATTTTTACCGGGCGGTAAATGCAAGACAAGAGCTGGGTGATATACGTCAACAGGAACGAGCGGTTGATCATCTTTAGTTACAGTTAATTGAGTGTTAGAAAGCACCAAGTCTAAAGTTTTGCCATCAATATTCGTTACATTATTGAACATTTTAAAATTTAAATAATTAATAAATACTTGCAATTCGCTGGTTGTTTTATTGCCATATACTAAAGACTTTCACTTAAAATTGTTGACACTTTTAATAGCAACATAACAACATTCGCTACATAATGCATATATATACACATTAACTAATGAATGTATTCAGTTTACGCCAGCCATTTGTAAATTTACTTGCGCCATCTATGATACCTGGCGTTTCTCAATAATGCATCTATAAAATTGTAGTAATAAAGGTACGACACACACAAGGAGAATAATTACTAACTTCAAGGAGTTGCATCTTCCTAACGGAGTATTTATGGTCTTCTATTTATAGAAACTTTTTTTCTTATTTTAGCAAGTAGAATTGAGACAATTTTGAATCATTCCATATAGCGACTTTTCATAAGGCTTCCCCATCTATTATTCAATTTTCAGATTTTTTTGACGCACGAGGTACCTATCTCATGTTTTACGTTTTCAAGTAAATACTGTCTATATTAATGACATAAAAGAGTTTCGTATTACATACCTGAATAACGTTATTTCCTTTATACCAGATGCAAGCTTTTCCCGCCCTTTCAATGTGACCATGTCTTACTAACCACACCGGGCTTTCCGGAAGAATAAATGATGTACATGTAGATATAACTGGCGGTATTATGGAAAGTCCTACAATAACGTGCTTCTGTTGTTTACAGTAAAAGCTACTAAAGGCAAATAGAATGTACTGTTATATAATTATACGTCATACACTGGAATTTAGATTGCTCCTCGATTTTGGGATCTAAGAGCGTCCTTGCATTTTAAAATTGATTAAAACATTATTCATTTTACAAAATATTTCAGAATTCTTCATTATTTTATGGATGTGTTCTCCAGCACGAAATAAACAAAAAAGTTCATACAAACATATGGGTCAAATTAATTTATTACCGAGATATTGAAAGTTAAAGATATTTATTTAAAAATAAAACATTCAGAGTAATTGTTCAAAGTGGTGTCCATTTTGTTGTTCAGCACGACGAATCCACGCTTCTCTGGCACGCCTTATAACATCAGGACAACCCTTGATAGTTGCTGCTGCTTCCACGATGCGATTCCTTAGCTCTTCTTGTGTGCCAATACACGTAGAATAAACCATAGAGTTCATCCAGCCCCACACAAAATAATCTAATGGCGTTAGATCAGGAGATCGTGGTGGCCATTTAACAGGTCCGTTTCGACCAACCCATCGATTACCATATGTTATGTTTAAATAATCAGTGACAATATGAGAAAAGTGAGCAGGGGCACCGTTATGCATAAACCACATACCCTGCTTATGGCAATCGGAATGTCTTCTAGAAGGTCATATAGAACATTTTCCAAAAATGCAGGTAAGATATTCCTGAATGTCTTGGTAAAAAGAAGTGGCCAATGAGATTGTCACCAAGAAGACCATACCAGACATTTAATGAAAAGGTATGTTGGTAATACATACCAGCAGTCGTATGAGGGTTTTCTTCGTTCCAAGTATGGGTGTTTCGAAATTTAGTAATACCATTTTTTGTAAAACATGATTCATCGGTAACCAGCAGGCAGCTCAGGAAGTTAGGATCTCGTGTGCATTGTCGAATTAACCATTGGCAGAAATTTCTGCCCTTGTTATAATTTCCTGGTAACAGATCTTGCACAGGCGTAACGTGAAATGGATACCATTGTTGCTCACGCAATGTTCGCCATATTCTTGTATATGATAGATTGAAACGAAGTGACAATCTTCTGGTGCTAGTATTAGGAGATAACTGAACAGCATTGAGTATCCCTCCTTCAGCGTTTGTAGCTCGTCGAAATTTTTGCCGACAAGCGTTTATTCGTTCAGGCTTTAGCGTGCCAGTGTCCCTAAGATGTCTTTCAATGGCTTCAAACGTTTTACGATTTGGTATCCTTTTAGTGGGAAAGGCTTCATGGTATCTTCGAACAGCAGCAGCGCCATTTCTACATACCCCGCCATAAATTAAAGCATGTCTGTTTGTTCTGCAAAACTGAACAAATTTGTGGTGGATCCCATGACAATAACAAATTGACGAGTTTTCAAAGTACTATTAACTCACACGAAAACTAGCATTAATACTAATCAACGGATTTAATGACAGATGTTTAATCAACTGTTAAAAAAATAAACGATATGCAAATGACGACTACATGATTAACTTCGGACGTTTAGCTATTTATCTTTAACTTTCAATATCTCGGTAATAAATTAATTTGACCCATATGTTTATCTGAACTTTTTTGTTTATTTCGTGCTGAAGAACACATCCCTAAAATAGTGCTGTGGAATTCTGAAACTCCCTGTATATATCAGAAGTAAGGTGTACAATGCATTGAATTCTCTTTGCAACTGAACTTGATCATATATTTTTCAGCGTCTGCCCTAAGGCGTCACTGCAGCGTCAGTTGCTTACAATCATCGAGGTATGATTCGAAATTTGAACTAACAACCATATCACTTCAATAATCGTTTTAGAAAACAAAAATACGTTTACGTGTTTCCATAAAATATTATTGATTCCATTTATAATTTAGTATAATTCAAAATCTTTGTAGTGTATGTAGTATTGAGAAAGTAAAGGCATTGATTTTATAATTACCTGCTGCGAGTCTCCAGTGGAGGGTTGAACCTAAAATATAAACTAAAAGAATTCCAAAGGATTGGCTGAATGCCGGAATAACGCTAAGAATTCCTCTTGCATTAGGGTCTGTTATTTCAGCGATGTATATCTACAATAAACATTTATTAGTACGTTTTCTTAGATATTATGGAATACATTGAACTGTACATTTTAATTTATTTTAAATTTGATGTTTGCTAAAAAGTTTAAACCCAGATGAACATTTCCTAAGTAAATATTTTCTAAATAGGTGTTGTGAAACTCAGCGTTTCTGACAGCTCTCCACATATAAGATTTATATTCCAACATTCATCGAAACAAAAGATAGGTAAAGGAGGTGAAGAAGGCACAAACTGTATATAATTCTATAGTAGGGTACAAAGGAAAACAAGGCAAACACTGGAGTAACTAAAATCGGAAGGATAATAAAATTGTTTAGTGATCTAAATGGGAAAGTAGTCATGTAGAGTAGCATTTTCTTGTAGGATACTGTGGAAAAGATGTAGCAATGAAGACGGAACTAAATTTTTAGAAGTGAGTAACAGATTATATTTAAAAATAATGAATTAAACATTTAAATATTCATAAATGTCCGTTGATATAAGTCAGTAATTGATTACTTAATATAGAAGCATCAAAAGAATTTGAAGACACAAGATGTAAAAGTCCTAAAGGGAGCTGGATTTGGGACATACAGTATACTGCTAAGGGCGAAGGTACATGAAACAAAAAAGATACTCTGAATATTCAGCAAAAACTCTCAGTAAAGTAAGCATAAAGACAAAGAAGTACAGTTGAAACTGTAGCAATCATGTTACATAAATAAAGATTGTCTAAAACATTAGAAGATATACCTACAAGATACACCAAGTTCTGTAGGAGTCATTGGAAAACTAGAATATAAGGTAGCAATAAATTATTGGGAAAATACAATTGTGAAAGAAAAATAGAAAATAAAGGGAAAACTTACCAATAATGGTTAGCAATATTAGACCAAAAAGATAAGCAGTAAAGAGTATGTGAGAATAAGGAAAGAAGTAAAGCAAGCTATATTCAATTTAAAAAGTGAAGATTGGATAAGAAATGCAAAAATGTTGGAAAATATAACGGAAGAACAACAATAAGAGAAGTATGGAAAAAAATAAATATTGTTAGGCAGTATAACAGACAAAGAACAGATATCCAACTTGCACAAATAGAAAAACGGAAGTACTATGAATAGATGTAAGAGGAGAATCGGATTATATATATAGTCCCGAATTATTAAATAGGAGAGGTGGGGATAACAGAATAGAAAATGTGATAGAAGAAGAAATCCGAAAAACATTAAAGAGTATGAAAAATCACGGAATACCAGTCCTTGGAGATAACAAATAAAATTCAGAGAAGGGCAATGTAGTTTTGTAGCTGGGAGATCTTGTGTAAAAACACATACATACACCAACATTTTAAAATAAAGTTTGTAGTTTCAATACCAAGCCGAAACAATGAGTAGCTCACATACATTAAGACTTACTGATCTAGTTATGTTTATTTGACTTTTCAAATGAACTTAGGTACTTCGTTTTTGATGTTAATAGTGTTATGCGCTTGTTAGACATATGGCGTACTTACAGGAACAACTAGTAGTCCTATCCCATTACCAAAACCACCTATGAATCTGCCTAGTAAAAGTAAAATATGGTTTTGACATACAGTAATGAATATCCACCCTGTTGCTACTATTGCCGTTTGAATTTGTAATGCTGATTTTCTACCAACACAGTCCATAAGGATTCCGCCAAAGATAGAGCTGGTCAGCGCAGCTATAGCTGGAATACTTGCTAAAAGAAATACAATTATTTTACACTAAATCGGTAATATGGTTTAGCAAAGATATTATGTAGCTAGTTATGTTAATCATACGCGTTCGACTTGTTTATTGTAGCTATTTGTTAACATGCGTTTGTAAACTAAGTATATACACAGCTTAACACTTGAATTACTTATAATAGCTGGTGCCACTGGGCAAAGGATTAGTTGAATAAGTAGTTTAACTTACCAATCCAAGATCCCATTTCTTCATTGGACTGTAGACTTCCATTGATGTGCTTGAGTTGAGGCAGTAGCACAGCAGAATAACCCATTCCGATACCATAATTGAGTGTAGCTGTTCCGAAAACTATTACCAGAAGAGTCTAACAAACAAAGTAAACAAAAACTATTTATAAAAGCAAATTTAAGTATACAGGGTGGGCCAAGTTGTCCCTCTTAAAAGTAGTTCATGCAACTCAACGTATATGTATCATAGCAGAGATTATGGAATTTTTTATAGCATGGAAATGGATCAGAGCTGCTTTCTATCAACTTCATCTCTTACTGTATATTAATTCCACTAATGTTTAACAAGAAATCACTTTTTAGGAGCAATGGGTAACACGTATCCAGTGCTTATTCATTTATGGATAATAATGCAAGTTGTGCTGATTTGTCATTTTTACCTGATAGCGAAACAACTTACAGTAAAAGAAAGACGGATCCAAAAGAAGTTAATTCTGAAAGAAGGTACGAGATTGCAATCTTCTCTGAGGATGACTTATATGGAGATGCTCATTCACTGACTCTAACACTGCTACTTAATTTCCGATGTTCGTAATCTTACTGGGCCTGTGTCTTCTGGAATTAACAAATTTACTCTCGTTTCCTAAAGAAGTTCAAGGAGTCTATATATTTTTTTAGTCGGTGGCCTTCTAGATGGATAGCGTTTGATATTATATTATATACAACTCCACCATTGCCTGTTTTAAGCCAGGATGCAAAAGGAGGAGGGAGAGGAGTACCAATCTCTTTAAAAAACCTGAATTCAGCTGGCCCAGCTGATAGCACCCAGTAAGGGTCCCTGCCTAGAGATACAGGTGAAACTTGATCAACGGCTTCCAAAGCGGAGGAGAATAGTTTAATCTCAACAATGAAGAAGGCGGATGAATCAACCCACAAAAAGGGAGAAAGTCAGTTGTCTGGGATATAAATGAGATAGTCCATGCCTGGGTTAATAAGGGCGAAGACCTCAACGGTGGATCTACAGTGGAAGGGGCATCCTTAGCTATG